>NIJG01000024.1:613786-669375 GCA_002201625.1 Euglossa dilemma | reverse complement strand
AAAAAAAAAAAAAAAAAAAATTCGCGTGGAATATAAATTCCATGCGCGGCAGTTGGCGAAGTCCGGCGTTGCAATGCGCATGCTATCCGCGCCCATATTGATTTGCTCTCTCTCCGCGAATACGGGCAGAAGTTTAAAGAGTATTCTAACCTGGGCCGCGTGTACACACACGTAAGTGTGTGTATCCTCGAGCTTCCTCCACCCTCTGGCCGCACTTTTATGCACCGTGACGTGCGCGGATGTGCGTCGAGCAATTTACGCCTACTCGGAGCGCCGCTGCTAATTCGCTCTACTTCCACTGCCTCTTTTTATTTCGCGCCCTACTGAAGACCGTACGAGCGCCGGCTGAAAATTAGAGGAGCGTTATATCGCTGCTCCTGGGGCCGTGTGCCCGGATTTTCGACCGTGATTTCAATTAGGAATGGCCCGGGTCCCACCGAGCTGCCCGATTAGGTCGCAGAGACCTCGCGCGGTACGGAATTCACCCGAAATCCTCTGCGAGGTATCAAGACGTCGCCTGATTTCTCGTGAATTCGTATTTTTCGATCTTTCAGACGAGGGAGAGAGAATTGATCATTAGAAATTCGAAGGGAAATATAAGAAAGGGAACATAATGAAAATTCATTGGGACGAAACTTGGTGTCTATGCGTTTTCAAAATTATTAATTACGAATTCGAAGTTTGGATTATAAGAAGTGAAATGATAGAGCTATAATTGGGGATAGAACGAAGAAAAATAATTAAAATTTGGAAAAATGGTTATTAGCAAATTATTTAAAGGGGTAGTTAACCGCGGAGGGGAGAGGGAATTGATTATTACGAATTTGAAGTGAAAAGTAAGACGGGAATGAAAAAACGGATGGGGATGTAAAGGAATGCTTCATTGGGTCTAAACTTGGTATCTATACCTTTTGGAAATTATCGATTTCGAATTCGAAGTTTAGATTATAAATAGTGAAATGGTAGGGTCACAATTGTGGATAGAAAAAAAAGAGATAATGAAGAGATAACTAAAAGATAAATTAAATTAAATATATTAAACACCAACAGCGCTTCGGACCACCCCCCTCTATAAAAATTTTAATGTTTCACTACCGAGGTCAAACCGACAAATGACTCCAGATCCGCCGCGACGCCCTTTATATAGATCCCGATCGACCGAAAATCGACGAAAATTTCCGAACTGTACCGATTCCATTAATTATTACTTTTCCACTGTAATAGCAAATACTTTATTAGTTTTTTCACTGTTATTATAAATTGATATTATGGACTATTTCTTATTAACGATAAATATAATAATTTAGGAACATTTTTGAAATTATAACTATATTTATGATTTACTTATGCTACTTCTTTTTAAACACGACAAACGTTCATTCTCGATCAAACAGTAATCCTGAAGTTCTTAGCACTAGAAGTGCCAATTCATTCGAAAACACTGGTCTCCAAATTTTCCTTTCTGCAATTACTAAAAATATATACCTGTTTCTAAAAATATGAATGTCGACTCATATTGAAATAGAACTATAATTAATATATTTAATTATCTTCTTCGTACCGCTAAAATTACAATTATCCACGCTATGTTTAGGTATCCGTTGAAGATCGGTTGTTCTAGCGTTAACTATGATAATAAATTAATATTTAGGAGGTTTAAAGTTTCTCGCAAGTCTAATGAACCTCCCGGTTCCTATGAATACAAACTTCTAAACTGCCAATAGTAGCAGTCCTGTCAGTCATCGCATTAACCAATTCTCTTCACCAACCCTTAATCCACACTTCATTATTCGTATAATTAAAAATTTCTTTGCCTTTTATATTCTAAACACAATACTGGTAACATAGTTACTCCTTATGTCGTGCGAGACTCGTGGTAAATAAATCAGGTCAAACACGAGTATGACGGGCGAGAGCCGTGGTCTAAGCCAATGTAAACAACACTGGTCAGGCTTGTGGTCAATTTTCGTCGATGTCTTCCTGTCTCACAAGTGTCAGTTACGTTGTTATTCTCCGTCGCGTTCGAACGCAGTAATTCGATGTGTTTCGACGTGCCTCACACAATGGTATTGGTATTCGCTATTACACGCGGCATTGTGACTTAAACTCTAAGGTAAAAGATCATAATTCCTCTTTAACTATATAATACAATGAGCATGTTAGAATTTAAGATCCCAGATTTATGATTCCATCGATGCGCGAACGGAAACTATTGATATTTGTCAAATTTGAACATTGGTTAAAGAAAGAATACACTTAAATAACGTTCTATTAGAAATATTTAAAAGTAATTAGACAGTTCTTAATGAGTACACTCTCGTGATTTTCTACGTAATAGAAGAAATTAGTGTTTACATGTAATTTGCATAGGTGTCGTTAATTTTTTATATCGTATTGACATAAACTCTGGGTATTTTCACTATTTTCATTTCTATTGATATCGAGGGTCCTGATTCAATCTAGAAACCTAATTTTTCTTTTTACAATCCATACCCCACGATAAATCAGTTTGTTTGCGACAGAAATAACCTAATTAAGACACTGTGCCTATCTATCAGTTCCTTCTTGAGTTATTAAAATGCTTTTAGGTATCGTGAAGTAAAATTTCCTCCATGCTTACGTTTATCCCTTCAAATTCGCCTGGAATATCATACCTAATTACTAAATATCACCTGGAAATCCCTAGAGTCTACTAGTCCCATAAATGGAGCAAAGTTTAACCCTTATGTTTACATCTCGCCGAGGCAAAGGACTGTATGTAGCATTGGGATTATTCGCGAGATCGTGTTTTGGTTTGCAGAGATTGATCTAGGAAAACAGATGGGAAACTGTGTATACGATCGACTGTTTGGGTAATCGCTGCTTCTTGCAGACATGATCCTCGTTTGTAACAATTGAATGCGGATTTTATTTTAGTGTGAGATTTATCGATGCTCCATCACGGATTTTTTGATCCAGATGGAGGTATTTCTTTTTATTATAATTGATCGCCGAGGATTTTTTATTTTCTTCTTCGATTTATTCGGGTTTATGGGTGTTTTGAATTTTTGGTTCCGGTCGAATGTTCTTGTTTTTCCTTATTTACAAATTGATTCTCATTAGCTGTGGTTACTTAAGAAATATCTTCCGCCGAAGGATTTATCGGGTATTTTGTTATTGCATTTTCGTTTCGGATTGGGTTCTTTTATTATAAATTGATTCTCATTAGTGGTGGCTGAACAAGGATTTTATTTTACTGTTGGATTTATAGGCACTTTGTCACAGAGTTCTTGCGTCGGATCGGATATTTTTTGCCGGGAATAATTGATTCTCATTAGCGGTGGCTCAATAAGAATTTTCTTATACTCTGAGATTTATGGATATTTTGAATTTGTTATTCGGGCTTCGATGTTCCTTTTTTCTCCACCATAAATTGATTCTCGTTAGTAGCAGTTAATTAAGAATTTTATTTTACCGTGAGATTTATAGGTGTTTTGATATTGAATTTTTGATTCAGTTTGTATGTTTTTTTTTTTCGCTATAAATTAATTCTCATTAGTAGTGTTAATTAGAAATGCTATTTGATTGTTGCATTTATAGGTACTTTAACGCGAGATTTCTTATTGTAAATGAATTTTCATCAGTTGCAATTGCATTACGATTTTATTATAAATTTTGTGTGATATTTCTGGTATAGACAGGTGTTGGAGCGTAAAATATTACGAATTTTATCTGTGTATCGCATTTTCAATAAATAACATTAACGTTAATATATTATGAACATATCTGACACATGCTACAGAGAACAAAACATCAATCTGTTTTTCTAACATCACTGAAATTGTTTTAATAATTAATTTCAATCACAGAAATTAGATTTTATAATTATATAATTAGTTTTATAACCGTTGTTATGTGCTTGACTATATAACTAATGTTCATTTCAATGCCTCTTATTAAGATCCCGTTGCAGACAGATTCAGAAGGGATGGATTGATAGAGCAAAATGACTTCGTTTAACTGGTTCAAATCCTTTAATTTCCTTCGCCAAGCATAATTAACGAACTGATATCTATTAATTAATCCAGACGTACGAGAATAACTAGCAAGATCTATATAGCGGATTTACGTTCATGTGGAGAATGATTATTTACGGTTCCATGTGCACGAAATACTTTCTGTTTTATTCATTAATTAATAGCTTCGGTATAATTACTATGTTATTTAGAGATTGCGAATATATCGCTAACGATAATTTCTTGTCTGCATCTGAAGTCAGAAAATTTGAAATCGTTTCACATAGGAAGAGATATACGAGCAGTTTCGAATTTATTTTATATGCAATTTAATATATTTGTAAAATTCCTCCATTTTGGTTTTATTATTATCCGTGAATAAATTGAATATATTAAAGAAGATTTTGTAAAATATAATTAAACGACACAAGATATATGCGATTATATTAATATACTAATTTGTTATGGGGATTATTGTTATTTTGGTTATAGTAATTTGTTTATTCCTTTCTCTTTGCTTTTCAATGCAGCATTAAATTCGTTAAACAAACACGTAGTATTATTCTTATATTTCCTGTGATTAAAACCAACTCTGCTAAAATGAATTCCTTTTCATAAATTTTTAATTCCGCGTCTGAAAGGATCTGTAATTAATAAAGTATACACGAATGAATCCGAACGATGAAGTTGCATTATATATTTAAATGGAATTCAATACTTTGCTCTGCGTCAATTAAAATATCTTTCGTTCGATGTGAAATGTTTATAACAAATTATTACCGAAATATATGGGTATGTAAAATCTATATACTAATATCTTTATTTATACCCATATTAAAATCTATATGATATAATTTCAATTCATTGACAAAAATGAATTTAAAATTTATTTTTTATTTCTTGAGATACATAGAACATTTTTTATTGATATTACCTATGTATCTTATTTTCACCTTCGCATATTAAATATAAAAAGTATATAAATCTTCGCTTTCCGTTTAACCCTTTGCACTCGAGAAACGATCCTCAATCGTAATTTAATCAGATTCTAAAGATCGATGTTAATTAATATATCAAATTTCTATATAATTACACTCTTAATTTCTATACAATTTCTTATTTACGATTCTAAAGATATCGTTGACTAAATAGCAGAAAATCTTTGAATTATCATTTTTTTATAACGAAATGAAACGAGTCATTAATATGTGAAACTCATTGAAACTAGTATAAAAATTTATTACACGCGTGGAAAATTAAGCTTGGCGCTAGAATTTATGAAAATTCAGAAGATAGAGCTAATTACTTTTACTCGCTATTGACTCGTCCATGTATTACAGGCGTACAAAGACTTATCCGCTATTCCCTTTGTCCCTCTTATATATAGGACACCATATATTTTCTTTGTCGAGCAGAAAGCTCGAAATCCATTAACGACAGCTGCGAGTAGCGCAATTAAATTAACAATCTTTTCTCGTCGTATTTTTCACGCGCAAAGTCAATCCCGACATATTCATATTCCTCAACCCCGATTCTCATTAAAGAAAACGCATGCTCGGGTACTCGCGATAGGTCGGTAAAGATCTATTTTCATTCCATTTCGCTGCGGGATTAGAGTCCGATTTTTCCCCGGTACTGTTGTCCTTTAATTTGCGAGAAACGTAAAATATCATCAGTTTGGATTACATAAGTTCACCTCGGGGTTCAGCCGCGTCATCATTTGAGGAGAACCAGCTGCTGAGAACTGCCCTTAGATTGTTCTTTATTCCCTCGTCGCTGTCGGGGATTGTTTCTTATAACCGTACAATTTCTTACATTTTAATGAACGCGGTAAAATCACGTTTGCATACCTGGTACTTGCCAGTGTCACCCATTTAAAGCATTCGTACATTGTTATTGCTAATTTACTCCACACCAGTTATTCTACAAACAAAGATATTAATGTGTTTAAAAATAGAAGGTACTACGATATAATGAAACAGTAATTAAAGAATAATTATTATTAAGATTACTTACTTAAGATTATTTAGTATTCTTTCTATCTTTTTGGAACGAAACTCTTTCTATAATCACGTTTGCATACTTGGTACTGTTTAGTGTTAGCTATTTATAAATAGAAATTTTTACCTCGTACCAGTTATTAATTATTATGACAAACAAGAATATTAATTTAAAAATAGGATATACTATAATATAGCGAAGTAATAGTTTAATAGTAATTATTATTAGGATTATTTAGGTCGTACAAATACATTCGACAGTTCCTTTCTATCTTAGTAATAGGAAAAGCTTGTACAAACAGGTTGCAAACACTGCGGTTGACGTAAACGAAACACTTTCGCTGACCTTAACACCAGCATCAACCATCGACCACCAGGACTCGATGAAAAAGTCATCGCATCAGCCCCCGATGAACGTACGGCAGTACGTATAATCACGTCGATTATTTATCATTTTATTTATCGGTCCGTTGGCCGTTTTATTTATCAACCCGGCGGTCAGTCCCACGGCGACATTTCCAGCGAGCGTACACACAGGGCGATCGGTCGGTATCCGAACGGGGGTCGGAGTAAAAATAAAAATGTCGAGGGAGGGACATGGTAGGTGGGAAGTATCGAGCGTTGCGGGTGACAGGGGAGGGCAGGTAGGAAGTGAAGTTTTGAAATGTTTTCCCTATCGGTGGACGTTTTATAAGGAAAGTTTTCGCGGTGAAGCCCTGCGGGGAAAGTTTATCATTTAGGACAAAGGTTTGCTTCGGGTGGCGACTTTTCCGGCCTCGGAAGAGGGACGACGACGAGAGCAGAGAACTGGAAGGGTCTGGCCGAAGCGTCACGAGCCACCTGAAAGCAAAGGATGAAAGAGTGGGGAAAAAAAGTATCCGCCAAGACGGGTCCGGTGGCGGTGAAGAAGAGGAGGAAAAAGAAAAAGGAAGACGGACAGAACACGCCAGAGAGAAAGGGAGAATGAGGGAGAGAGAGAGAGAGAGAGGAGAGAGATGCTCGTATATCGGTGGTCGGGCCGAGAATCTTGTAGTGAGATGGAAAACCGTCCACCCCTTGTCTCTTTAAGGTTAGACGCCGGCGTGGTCTAGCGAAAGAGTCTCTTAGGGCGGGCTAGCTGGATGAGGAGGAGATGGAGGGTCGTTACCAAAGGACCGCCATTCTTGCCGGCTGTATTTAAAGGAAAATTGTCCGTAGGAACGTTCCCCGGGCCAACCTTCTCGACCCATGGAGTTCCTGAGCGAGCGAAATGCGACGACTCGAGGAATCTTCCGGAGAAGACCAGCCCGCAGAAGGGTTTCTTTCGCGGCGCTGCACGGTAATACAGGTCGCACACAGCTCGTACGTAGTCACACGGATATTCCGGCACACTCTCTTGGATCGGCTTTCCAAACGCAGACTTCCTACCCTCTGCCTATATTTCTCTCTCTATAAGCTACTTCTGAAACTCCGTGTCGACCTTTAAACCACTCCTCCGAGCGGCTGATGCCCCGGCATCGCGATTCCAGGAGTACATCGTGCGAAAATAATCCTCTGACGGGCTTGCTCCCGCGCCTCCATTGTAATTCGAACGGGTTCAACCTTAGGCGTGCCTTTTTTACCTGCCGCTTTATCTATGGCTGCTTCTCGCTCCGATGCTGAAACGGGGCGATAGCTTTAGCTGTTTATTCGTCATGGCCTCCTTTCCCGGCAGTTCTCGAGTGTGAAACTGGTAATGTTAGAGGAACGTTGGGTGCTCGCGTGGTTGAAGAATGGCGCTCCGAGGGTTTAATTGGATTTCCGGCGGTTTGTAAATTAGAAGGTCTTTGTGTTTTTCCGGGGGATCTTAGGTTTCCGTTTTCTTCTTCTTTTCTTTTTGACTGCGGTTGGAAGGTAAATTATTTGCTGGGTATATTAGAGGTGTTTCGATAGTAGATTTGGAATATTCAAAAAATAGCGTGTTAATGGTAATTGAGTATAGTATAGGTGTTTAGTTATGCAGTTATAGTATTTAATTAGTTTTCGTATTTTAGATCAGACTGGTTTTTAAATTTCAAGATATTTGTGGTTTTGTTTGACAGAGAATTGGAATGTTAAATTAAATTTATTCTGAGAAATTGTATTATTTGGTAAATGGACAACTATTTTCTAATATTAGGATTATCGGATTAATTACGTTGGATGAGATTAATTGACATATATTACGAGATATTACATATATTACGTACATATATTAGTGACACTAATATAGTGTCAAAGGTAATTCAAGACTTCGATTATATTAAGATTTTTAATTGCATTTTTGTTAGAGTCGATTCGAGTAATTTTCACATCGGGAAGATTGATATTGATTTTCTAAAATTCCATTTGTGTTTTATAAATGCGTTATAAATACGCGACTCTATTTTAATACTAGAACTGGATTAAATTAAATTAATTAATTTTTAGATTGTCAAATATTAATGTTAAATTTTATTCAGACATAAATGTACTTTTATAATTATACTACCTTAATGAATATTGTTTATGTTTACTATATTTAATTGATTAATTAAATATAATACTTAAGATTGCAAGTTCTGTTGATGAAAATATAATTTTAAATCATATTTTTGCAAAATTGTCTCATTTTTTGGCAACATATGAATATTATTTAATGTTAAAATACTATTATTTTTTATTAAAGTGGAAATGCGGAAGAGTAAATTAAAAACAGTATACGCTGTCTGTTTTTGTTTTTGAAAATTGTGTATTTTATTTTATTTTTTATATTTTTGAAACGGATTTGCAATTAAATTATGCATTTCGCAGTATGCAAATTTTCTGCTGTTTGGACATACGTGCTGTATTGTTATTTAGTTGTTTTTGAATAAAGTTTACGGTAATGTATCGTGATACGTGTATTTTCAATATCCTAATATTTACGACGTAAGCATCGTGTACACCTAAAATGTTTATTTTTCTGGATTAACAGTTTTCAGTTTATTACAAACGATATTGTTCCTTAATTATTATTCGCACAGTGCAGTTCGAAAAATTTGTTTTTCTTAGTGAAACTTTTATCGGGGCATACAAGGTAAAAAAGAGTTAAAAATTACATTTTGAACTTTCTATTTCCGACAATTTCGGTTATTAAATATAGAATTCTGCTATTTATTTCTGGTTACTATTTTTCAAACTTTCCATTATTCGTTTCAAACTTCGCTTGTATTAACTTTCAGCCAACATTCAATAAAACTTATAAGAATCATTGTGTTAATACAACTAACCATACACTCGTGCCAATATCCCTTCTGAAGTTAAAACAAGATAAACCGAAATAGTCTAGAATCAAGTGATTCAAACCTAAATTATGACGGTTATCTCGCTACTAATCAGGATGTATATCGTCATTAGATTATTTTTATATGTCTGAGGAAATACTAGTAGAATCTGAGTGAACTGTTTTCTTTATTTGTAACATGTTGAACAACGTCTTTACTTGAGGGAGCGTGTGGTGCATACTAGTCTAGATTGGCTTCTATGTGTATTACAAAAGTTGTCTCGATTTTGTTGCCTTTTTACAAGCTCTAGTCCTTTTATAGGTACTTTTTATAGATCCTTTTCTAGGACTTTTATCATAACTGATTTATACGATAATTCTATTGCCCCGCACTCCAAGAATATGACGGTGTTAAACAAAGTTGCCGTGGCATTGGATCGGTAATACGTCAAAAATAGAAGCAAATAAAAATTTCAGTGCTTAACACAGGGATTAATCGAATCTCATTAGACACACGAGCTTATACCCAAGACCAATCGTTCGAGAACATCTTTAGAAGCTGATCCGCGTTTCGTTTGCTTCTTGCAATCGTTTCAAACGAGCCATCCTTGATCCATTTTCACATCTGTTGTCGTTACCTGTTCCCTTCGGCCCCGTATCGCACAGGAACCTCTGAAAGGCGTGATCCTTCAGGTTCTCGTGCCTTTCGAGCCGACTTCCGTCGAGGAATATCGATCCTCCTTAGGTAGGAGGGTAAATTACGCAGGAGTAAAAAATGTTTTGTTTCCCTTTCGTTTCGGAATGCTTGCACGCGAGCGCGGCTCCCTCCTGTCTTCGAAGGCGGATAAATGATTCTGTGGGGTGTCGTGCGTTTTCTCGCGCGAGTAAGCGCGCGTCTGCGCGGGGTTGGTTGGCGGAAAAAAGAGGGAGGTCGAGGGTAGAAGCAATTTTAACCCCTGCACGTCGGAATGTGGGCTCCATTGCTCTGTTTATGTCTTCACGGTTAGGCTCTAGCCTGCGATGGAAAGTAACTCGACGTTAAAGTTTGTCGTTGCTGTTCGAAAAGGGAAATTTATGGTGCCAGGCGGTGGTAATATAGGGGTAAATAGAGGGAGATTATCGTGGAATTTATTATTCCTTCCATGAATTTATCGCGTTTTTTTTCTTCCGACTATGGGCTTTTTAGAGGCTTCGTCTCGTCTATGTTTATTGTTACGTTTTTCGTATTGTTGAAATTGTGTCAATTGTTGATGTGGATTTTATTATACGTTTGTATGTTACGATAAGTGTGGTTAAACCGGTGATTATGTAAAATTAAGGTTTTTATATATAATTACCTCTAAGGTTGGTAAATACGACGAATTCTTAAATATTTATTTAGTTACTACTTAGGAGGATAGTTTTTCATTCTACACTGTGACACTAGACGCTTCGAATAACGATATTTTTATAATTTACAATAAAAAATTTGATAAAAATGTCAGTTGCAATTTAGTCATGATTAAAACTAAACTAAAATAAACATAATTATATATTTCTTCCATATTTCTATCGTGTTAGTTAAATAAATATTTATTATATTCATATGAATATACTATCCATTACTAACGAAAAATACTGCAGAATATTAAGTAACTTTTGCTATCAACGAAACAGCGCTGTCTTCTTATCCATAATCTAATCCAAACTTCATATAGTGACGATAAATATCTATTATTGTCAATGAATTGTGTCTTCATTTGAATATTCTCTTTTCTATCAGTGTGTATATAGTAATCCACATAAACCTAAATTACATTTGTATTTGAAGCTTCCTTAAATTTAATCTCGCATTCAGACCTAACACGTACATAGACACCTCAAGCGTTACCCTTGCTGCGAAACGTGTATCATAAGCCAGCATTATAATTCTTCTTTTATTACCTCGATATCTCCTAACTTCGTCAATGTATCTTCACGCCCCAACATCGCATTGTGCAGATGGAAAAACTTGCGCAGCGGAATTGACAAACGATCGGGCAGGGAAACGCGGCCGGTTGACAGTGAAAAATGCATTACACGGAATTCGGGATTGGACACGGTTCTTATTCGAAATTCCATGTATCAGGTACATAGGACGATTCGCAAACCGGATGCACCCGCGACGGGAATCTTTTATCCCTTTTCATCCTATTACTCGGACCCTTGGTCCGCGTTGCCGAGGAATTAATTCGTTTGTGGGCGCGATTCAATTTAATCCGAGAAAGGCGCTGCTTAATAGAATGAACCATGGTTGTCTAAGATTCTGACTCGACCGATTCCTCTCTCTCTCTCTTTCTCTCTGTCCCTCGCCTCTTTGATAGCCGGTGGACAATAAAGGATGATAATGCCGCGTGCATGGACGTCGAAGCAAGGCTCCGTTTTAATTCCTCAAGGGATTCGGCTTATTAATCATAATCCCGGCACGTCAGCCAATTTGTCAGCGGTCGTATTCTCGTCGACTGGCTGGGTTATCGCGTCGAGGCACGCCATCGATATATCTCAGCCGATTCGATTCGTACGAATCGCCAGGCGTTTGCACGCTCGCTTCAAAAAGCCGACGAATTTGTCAGGGGTATAAGCTCTGACGGACACGAGCGGGGTTATATCCGCGAATTATAACGCACAGATGAGCCGCGGCTGGCCGCATTGGCCAGCCCATTTTCCCGAAATCATCCCGGCAGATCGATGGATCTTGCGATCGGCCCGCACACCGGCTCCTCCTCCACTTTAATCCGATTTTATATTTCGTGTCCACGGCGAAACGAGTCGCCAGCGCGCTGTAATTCTTCGTAATCGTCGTAATGGCTTTGTTCCCACGGATTACGTGTCATTGGCAGCGCATTACCGCGAAATCATTGTTAATTAAAGGCGAATAAAATTATCGGCGCCTGTGGCACGCGTTCGTATCTCGAATATTCGCTGTGTATAAACTGCCGGGCTAATAGGGGAAGGATTTCCAGGGTGAATGCGAGTTTATGTTAATTATAAAACGGGCGTTTGATAGGGATTATGGGTCGCGCGAAAATTCCTGTCCAACGGCTGAGAATTCGCGCGGTTACAACGGATTATTTTGGCAATTTGAATTTCCCTTTGAAGGATCCCTGGGTTCGGTTGTTGCCGCCGGTATTAGACGTTTGGTTTTCCACCTTTGTCAGCTTTTAGCCACGTATCAGATATTTGCTTGAAATTTCCCCGACTTTTGCCCGTTTAATTAAAGGGAACCGTACGGTATGCTTGAAAATTCCGAACCCCGGTGCAATTTATCGCGTAAAGTATAAATTAAAAATTAAAAGTTCGAATAATATAGAGAGCTGCGGAATTTTTCTCCTAGACCTCGAGGTATGAATATTTGCTATAATTAAATTAGTCGGTGAATCGTGCTATACATTTTCTAAAAAAATATTATATCACGGTATGCTATAGCTTATTACGTGGCAAAAAAATATTCAACAAAATTTCCCGACATCTCCAGGTTTATATCTCCGTGCTCGTCTTTCATGCCCCTTCCCATCTCATTGCCAGAAGCAGAAAAGAGAATTAATCGACATTAGCTGTCGCATAGCCCGCAACGATCGATCGTGCAAGTTCGAACGATTCCTTTTGGGAAATGAAGGATTGCCGGGAATATTCAATTTCATACACGGTTGTCTTATGACGGCGAGCCGATACAAAGGCGGAAGACGCCTCTATCCGTGGCGTTTTCAAACGCGTTTGACGAACACTGATATTGGCAGGTATGAAATAAACATCGCGAAGGCACAGTCTCGGCTGCCGAGTAGGAAACCCCTGGAAAATACAGCAAAATATCCAATCTGCGAAGGGATCTGTGCGTTATGGTCCATCGATTTTGTTATCCAAACATGGCGTCTGGCTCGGCGTTCCAACGCGCGCGATAGAACACTTTAAGAACGAAGGTCCCGTTTTATTTCAGGCACGTACATAACTGGTCCTGGTTATTGTGCTGCCACGGGAAAGTGCCTTTTTCAAGTGAAACAGACGGATACCTCGGTTCTTCCCTATTGCCGGCCACCGCGTCCCCTTTCTATTCGCCGGCTGGCTGATGAAAGGGATGGAAACCTGGGAGAGAGAGAAAAAAAAGAAAAAAAAAAAAAAACGGAAGATGCTCTCGTGCATGAAAAAAGTAAACTATTTTTTCCCGTTCCTCCTTTCTCCCGCTTTCTTTTCTCGCATGCCTCTTGTCTTTCTCTCCGTTCCTTCTGCCGGCTTCTCTTCTTCCACCCGATGAGCGTCAGCTGGATGCTGGGATTTTTGAATGTAGCCACGCTGATGGGGAGATGCCAGTTTCGTGGATTAATCGGGGATGCTACAATTGCTTTCGCGGACGATCTTTCAGGGAAATTCGTTGAACAGAGCCAGAAACGAGTTAAAGAGACGGGGACGTGGCTTTATCAAGGACGAGTCTCGCGGACAATCTCCACTTTGATTCGCGAGTCCTCGCTGCTGCTCCCTTTCTTAGCCTGCCCTTTGCTTTCGCGATTCAGTTTCGCGATTGGCGAATTACTCGGTGAATTTATTCCTCGAGGTTCTTCTTCTTCGATGGTTCGCCTGGAATTGAATCGAAGGATGAATGAGCGTACAGGGTGTCCTGAATAACCCGATACAGACGACGTAATGGTGATTCTCTGTGCGAACGTAAATCAGGGAAAGAACATTGCGTGTTTTTAGTTAAACGAGGTTGCAAATCTGTTGGATACGCGCGTATTAAATGTGAGTGTTTATTTGTGTAATATTTGGGAGTGTATGCAACGTTATTGTCTGCTTATGGATAAAGGAACATTGCAAATTAATTTCGTAGAAATAAGATAATGAAAATATCGGGAAACAAAGCGTGACATTGTAGATTTGTAAACGAAGCTTTAAATAAAAATTTATTTGGTTGTATTACGATTTCCAGGACACCCTGTACGTTGCTTCTTCTCCGTGGTGATGTTTTTATTAGTAGACTCCCTTTTTTTTTGTTTTATTACGTAAACAAATATATAATATCGTTTTCTGAGATGTGAATAAATATACGGAAACGATATTATTTATTTTAATACACATTTGATTTTAAGTTTTGATTATATTTTATCTGACGGTAGAATAATAATCGAGGAAATTAGTACTGTTGCACCATTACGAGATTTTATCGCGTTTTATAGTATTTAAACTTTATCTGTTTGAAATAGGATAATAGTATAATAATTGTTGCGTGTTTGTTAATTATTTCTTTATTATATTTGTACTTTAATGAGTGCACGACTTAAAGCAAGAGGAATATAGTAAAAATATTTCGTAACATTTCATTACATATTTCCGGAAATATTTATAGGAACGTAATCCTCATTTCGGATCATATTATTTCGAGGGACATGTTAAAATATGAAATTGAATACATGGTTATTCAATATCATGTAATACTATAATTATTTTTCATGGACTGAGTAAGATAAAAATCGTAAAAGATGCCAATTACACTCTTTTTTTATAAAAATTCTACAGTTAACAAACTTTAATAATTTTCGAAGTATCCTGCACAATTTTTTATTTCGTTGAATAGAATATCTAATTTAAAATCTCATACGATAAAATTAAAAATTGCATTTCCCTTTGACAGAGATATTAACATTTTTTTTAAAATATCGTGTAATTATAATAACGTGTTTAATATACTCTCTTCGATTTATAAATCCATTTGGCAGAGTTGAGAATTATATTCTCTTCCTGTTAATGTGTTTTAATTTTCTATGCGTTTTAAAAAATTTCTTTAATTTATTCGAATTAAATATCCGTATAATCGAACCCGTATAGCTAGAATCAAGTGTTAGGAAGTTGTTATATAACATTACAAATTATGTTTCCTTACTACATTCTAAATTACCACCTAGCAAGTTTGCTTCGATAAAGTTCCTTTGGCCTGATATTAATTAATGTAACTTGCCAAGTTATCCCAAGTTACGTTCCAATAGCATAGCATCAACGAGTCGCTCACATCGCCGAAAACGCGTTTTGGTCTTTGTGACGACTTTGACACTCCCTAACTTCAATTTCCTACCTCGCAGAACTGGTAAGAAACTTCGCGCAAATTTTAAGCAAGTCGCGTACTAGCGTCGGATTCGCACGACCGCTTTGCTACACAACACGGTGACAAAATTTTGGCACGCTATAACGCGGCACCGTTGCTTCCTCAAAGAGTGGATTGCTATCGCGAGATCCAGTCCTTCTTCCTTTTTCAAATTTCCAGCCCCGAAGAAACGAAATCTCAAGGTGGTACTCTTAAGTGCAAGCACGGTACGCGACAAAGTGATAGGATGTTCATTCTTTTCGAAATTTAATGGAACATTCGCAAATTTCATTTGTATATTTCCTTTTTCCTTCTTTTGAATTAATCGATTTGGTAAGTATTATTATGTATTATATTTTTTATTTTATCGATTACAGTTCAGTCCTTCGGGGTAAAAATGTCCTTCATACATATTTAAGTGTTTCCCTATCTATCCATATATTTAAAAATTGCAGCACTATGAAAACGATAATTTAACACTTCCTTATGCTTTATAAAATTCTATTATCAAAGCTTCCATTACAAATTTTTTATTTAATTTGAATTAAATATTCCTCACCAATCCATTAAGCGATATTTTATGTTTCTCTTTTGTAGAAAATTGTATTAGAAGCACTGATTTTTGCGTATAAAGAATATCGACGTAGACATCCATAATCTGAGGGTGAATTTTTAAATCGATTTTAAATTAGATTTATGAGGGTTGTTTGCTTCGATTGCTTTAAGCAGGACTAATTACACTCGAAATTTTAATAGAATTAAAATAGTTACGAAGCATTTTGTTTACTTAACTGACTGTTAGATGAAGGTAAATTAGATAATCAAGTTAAACCATGTAAGAAATTTTGTAATAAGATTGGAAACTGGCTTAAACAACTGCATAAGATTTAAATAATTACAGGACTTCTTCTTCAACTTGTTTTCTTGTAATTTCTTTTTCTTTTTTTTAAACTCCTGCCAACTTTGTGCAGTGGAAAATAACGAAATCCCGATGGGAACAATGAACTTCAACCATTTATCATACTTCCTTAAACCATGTCACACATAAAGTTGTATTATCGTCTAGACATTTCGTAAACACGGTCATTTATAACTTCACCGTATCTTTCCACAAACTGAATCTTCTCCATCATCACCTACCCTTATTGTATCGAGTTATTTGTCCAATCACAAGTGTCAAGTTAAATTTATTTATTCGTTCACTGTATAATAGCGTAAAAGTGTTGGGTTTGATATAGGTGGTGATTTATTAAATAAATTACAAGAATGTGCGAGTGACGGTTCGAGATACGAATTATCTCTCGATATGGATCTACTTTTACAACTGAGTTCGCAATTTATTGTTTGCAACTTTTTACAACTAACAACTAATCCTTTCGAGTACCTCTTTATAACTATCTTGAACCAACTGTCAACTAAAACTCATCTGTCATCGACTGACTTTAACTCAACTCAATATCAATACCAATGACTCATGTCAATATCAAACGACTCAGGGTTCTACTACTCGCAATTAAACTCGCGGAAATTGTATCAAATTTCTCAATTCTCAACTCTGAACTTTTGATTCATAAACTCAGGATTCTAGACTCTCGACTCTAAAACTCAAAAGGACTCTTTGCATCCTCGTGGGTCCTACTTTTATGCTTTTCTCAATCCGAAAAACCCGCGCAACTCAGTGTCTAATTGCTAAAAATAACTTCGCGTAATTGTAACTTTGATTTTCAAGTAACTTTTGTAACGGTGTCATCGATTCGATAATTTGATAATTTTTTCGGTTCGTAATTTGATAATTTTCTCGGTTTGTAATTTGTCTAAATTTGTCGGTTTGTAACAATCGATTTCAAATTCTTCATTTTTTCTCGGATACCTGTATTACAAAATTTAAAATAGAACTGCTAACTTTGACGCAATTGTTGACGTCACGTACGTGCCAATAATTCTTTGCACGTACATGTATTGAATTTTGATTGATCAGGGCTCGAAGCGATAATCAATCAGAGACGATATAACAGTGTATCAGATGCACGGAGTGCCGATCAGATTTTTAAGCTCGATTTGTTTATGGCGCGAGTGTGATTATCGTTGATCGTCGATTTATGACAACGCTTGGTTCGTTGGATTATGATAAAGCGCGGGTAGTCGAATCCCGTGGCTTATGGCGGGGTGCAAAACTCTCGATCTGGGGTTCGCTTGTGATATACAGCGCGTTACAATCCCGTCGAGGACAAGGGGCGATTCCGCGAGGAGAAACAGATCGATGAAAAAGGGAATAAAATTTTTCGTTCGAGGTTTCGTTTTCGAGAAAATCGAGTTTGAAATTTCGTTGGGTAGACGTGCGTTCGGATAACTTCCGACTGAGTGCGTTCAGCGCGATTCGATAGTGTCTAGGACTCTTGCTTCAGATTCAATTTTTTAGAAAACGAAGCGGCGGATGAGAAAATTTCGCTCCCCTTTTTCCCGCCCGTTTTTTGTTCTACGGGATTCTGCTATCGGTGCTACCAACGGCGGAATTTCGGAAATTTCAAAGGGAACGTGCGTCAGATATCGTGTCACACCTATCTATTTTCTATTCGATTGCATGGTACAGTCTTCTGCGTTATTAGAAAAATTCGAGTAAATGCAAATTTTATATTAACGTTATTTTATTCTACGTTATAATTACTACAAACGGGTGCAAACAATGCACAACGAAATTTATTATTTTCCTCTGTGTACATCGTGTTTTTAATGTCAGCTAGTTGTCCTCTGAAACACAGTCAAGTTATTACCTATGGCGTTGACTCACGATCATTTTTCTATCTCCTTTCCACGTTTTATATTAAATATCCCTGTATCTTTTCATAGAAATAAAAAAAAAAAAAAAGGAATATTGTATCCATTTTTCTCCGAGTAGTATGACCATAAAAATTTCTTTAGTCCTTTTTTATCCGTGTGATTTCGCTGAATAAATGATATTCTATGATATTTATATTAATAAAGTTCAAGTATATGAAGATGTTTAGTATTACGTTACTTTCTGTACTTCCTGATCTTCATGAGAACTCGACTGAAAGGTTAACTGTGTCCCTGATCGCCGATTGGTCAACCGCGGTCGGTCAGTTAGGTTCAGATGGCGCTTGCGTCGCTCAGTTCCCCAACTCCATTGAAGGCAATAACCTAGCTTTATTAATTCCACGCGGGACACGTCCTAAGAACCCACACACCATAATAACCTGCAGTGGTTTATGGGATAAATTATCGCACGCCTACGCACGAGGAACACTCGAATTCTGACACCACGAGCGTCAGCAAAAAATCAGCGATCATATAGACAGTGGAATCACGATCTCCTCGGCAAGTACAAAAGCACACCTGCTGGCAGCCCGGGCTGTTTCGCTTTGAAAATGGCCGTTGTACAGGCACCGATTCCGCTGTTGTCGGCCTCGACGGTAATACCTGTGCGTGGTGCGTGTAATTGAACTCGCACGCGCACAACAAAGGGCCGGCCACCGGATTCGAATGATGGTTTAACATGTCGTCACCAGCCGTCGTCGTGTTGTATCTGGGTAGGCGTGCGGCGGGTAATCATTACGATCAGACACGTACAATCGTACACGAAAGTATTCCAACTCTTTTTTCCTACGTTCCACAACTCGAAAGCGTTTGTGTGTGCGTTAAACCGTGAAATAGTAGAAACAGTATGGTATACGTGGTAAGAGGAAGTCTGAAAATTATATCAGTCGAATTGGAAGATCGTTCAATGGTGTTTGCGATATTTTCGATGCGTTTATGTTAGATACGAGTCGTGGTGGCGCTAGTGAGCTAAGTGGAAAATCGTTGTAAGTCTTTTCTGATCTGTCAATGGTATTAGTGTTTAACAATTAACATCAGGGTCGTGACAACGTGTTTTTATACATCTTCACATCAGTGAAAGTCTGTTAAAGAAAATAATTGGAATATTGTCTTTGAGCATAATTTTTCATGGTTATATTTCCACCGAGGACAAAATGTCTGACATAATCAATTATTTTCTAACTTTCTAACTTAATCTTGACAGATTTTCCGTTCTATCAACATCATTCTCGGTTCAAATATCTCAATTTACCAAGCATGTATGACTTTTCGGAATCAACACGTGTAAACCTTGCAATACTTTCACGCATGAGTGTAGCTTCGCGCATTTCGACGTTGTCGTGGCTTTTTGTTGGTCCCCTTTTCCGTTGTCCCCTCGTGTTGTACCCCACTCACCTCTTGATGGCCCGTGGAGCCTCACTGTTACCCGGCAGATTAAATCGAGTTAATTAAAGTCATTTTGCAAATTGTGAACGACGTGGATGGGTGGAGCGCGCTGGTCGTTTGTTAGGATCGCCTTCGAGGCGCGTGGTGGGGCGTCGCGACGCGGCCGGGGTGGGGGTAGACAGCGGCGGGGATCGATTAGAAAAATATTTTCACCCCGCGTATTTGCGCGCCACTGTTCGCCATTGTTTGCGATCGTTCGGCGATCGCTCGACTCCCACGCTGCTCGGGGTTTTCAAGCGCACCGGTTGTTTCGAATATCGCGCGAAATTAAAAGTTAGCCGACTATTTTTCGCGAGATAGCGGAAGGTATCGAAAATATCGAGGGAATTGGAATAATCAAGCAAACGCGAAAGGGCGTTGCTTTCTTTATGTCAGCCTGCATTTATCCGTTTGCCCTCTATGGCGCTGCGAGCGTGTTACGTTGCCGTTCCGCGGGCTAGACTTATTGAAATTTTTTCTTCCATTTTTTAGGATGAAATAGTTTGATTTGCAATTGACTTTATTCATTAAACGGAAAATATTTGAAAGTCTCCGATATTGACTCTTTTGCAAAATTCTAACCTCGTAAAATCGGTGTTTTGCTCATACGACGTTGAAAGATATATAAAAAATTCGAAAAAAATTTGTAATTAATCCACAGAAACCAAAAGAATATTAAAATTTACAATTTTTGTTTAAAAACCTGAGTTCTGAGGCGCCTAGGGACTTGTCGATATTTTAGTTCAGTGGATGTATACACATATGTACATATTTATGTACATGTGTTCTAGATTTTTTTTTTTATTGAATGCTGTCAATACGTTCTATGGGTATAAATAGAAGAAAGGAATTGTATGGAGGTAGGTTGTTTGAAGTTTTGCGCAAAGTTATCATAAAAGTATGAAGTGCAAAATGCGAACTTGTTCGGGAGTAAGGAAAGCGTGTGAAATCTTTGAATGTGCAGGACGGTCTTTGAAAGGAAGCATTCGACTGTGTACTGAAATAAACAGCGGGCATTTTACAAGTCTGTTACACGTGCATGCAGCACTTTGTGTATTGTTAGTTATACAAACTTTATCCGATATTAAATAAAATATCCAATGTAATATTTACAATAAGTTTAGCATCGTCTTCTTTATTTTTTCATTTCCTGGCTATATCTCTTTCGAACGATTTGAATGACATACAATCTTTTATTTTAACAATTAGCAGTTTCGAAATATCGCAAATTTATAGACATTATTTACCAAAGAATTACGTATGGAGAAAATCTGTAAAAGAAATTTATTTTGTTTTACTTCTTTAATACTTTATAATTTCAGCTATTTATATTATTTTTACCACGGATGTTCGGTATCTTGAGACTCGGATATTCAAATATTCAGGATCCACTACATCGTTAGAAGCATTTGGTCCCAGATGTTCTTTTAAATTCAAATCAATCGTCTTTTCAATTAAATTCCAGGCAATTCGAGTTTCACCGATGAGTGTTGCGTTATAAAAAGAGGAATCAATGGGGATACGTCCCTTCCTGCCCGTTTTCCCGCCCTTTTTTCCAGGTTAGCGTGCACGTATAGGAAAATGTACCTTTGACGTAGCAAGAGTTTAATCGGTACAGCAGAATTTTTCCCTCGGAATTATATCGCGGTTGTAGGCGCGCCACGGTTCAAGCAAAACGGATTTCAAGCAATTTCCACCGCATCAAAGTGCTTCGGTTCAAGTAAAATGGATTCCCCGCAATTTTTCCGGTATAAACGCGATTGTGGATGATGAGACGCGGCTAGCCATTGCCTTTGTGACACTTTTTGCTCGTTCTAATAATTGACGCAGTCCTCTATTTTTTTCAATTTTTCATCCGACCCGAATAGCATCACGCTTAGTTAGCTTTCTTTCGAGCGTGATGCTCTTTTAATTGTATCGACACGGACACATGTCGCGACAGGTGACGTTTCTTCCCATTTTTTTCCCCCTCTTTACTCTTCTTTCTTCTTGCGATTAATGCACGTTCTTCGCAGGGCTGTATCTATATTTTAGAGAACCTATAGTTATCATTATTATCAGACCTCGAGTGTTCCTTTTAATTTATTTAAAATGTAAGAATTTCTTCATTTCTTCTTCTTTTATTTTATTTTGTTCCAAGTGAACATCGACTTGTTCAAAAGAAGTTATTATAATGAAAGTTGTGTACTATCAATTTGTATCGTATACTTAGATATACTGTACATAGAATGTGGTCATACTCAATTAAATTGGGAATTTGAAAATAATTTTATCAACGTATTTCCAATTTTTTGACAATCGTTACAAGAATATGAATTTTAAGATTAATAGGAATGTTATATCATGTATCATATGACCGTTCGCCGACTTTTATTTGCGAATTTATTGCCATTCGAATTTATTACATTTTTCCGAAGAAGTTTAATAAAAATGGCTATTTGTTATTGACAAATCTTGCGAAATATTTAAAATCCAGTTGTCAATATATCATTACACGTATCCGCGGGACATGCGTGTATTCCGTAGACTATGTAAAAAATGAGTTTCATGAAAATGTAACATTTTATGTAGCCGGATTTACGTGAAAATAACTTTTATAGCAAGTGGAAAGTAGAAATCGTTAACTACAATTCGGAGAATTATTTTCACCGTATGAAATGTGATGACAGTTATTTAAAACGAGTCATTAGTCGTGTTTTATATCCCAGAAACATTTATGAAAAATCTTACCTTCTGTTTGTAATATCGCATATCCGAAACAATTTATTTACTGCATATAACAAATATCTCCACAGAAACAGAGACTAAATTAAAATATATCGTATTCTACGTCGTGTCAGAAGGTAATTAAAAATAATATTTGTAACCTGTAATATTTAATAATAAGTCTACTCTGTTATATTCTAAACATTCCGACATCAAAGATTCGTCACTTGGCTAGCCAACAGATTTTATCATTACAGCTTATGCCGAGTAGCATAAATTTAACTCAGACGTCGGCCGTTCTTGGACAGAGGCAGCATTCAGTAAACTAAAATGTTTGAGTTTAATTGGCTGTTCTTTTGGACCATCTTTTCCAGAGATGTTACTGTCCAAGTGGTCCTTAGGGTCCAAGAAGAGGGTACAAGTTACCCAGCGCCATACGCCCATTACACTCTCCAGGGTCTCATTGAAATCAGCCTTGTGGCTTTAGGATTGAACCACGTGGTTTTCCTTTCTTCTCAAGCTTGTTAATTTCGCCTTTGCTAACGATGCCTGTCAAATTAATATCGGTCAATTGGTCGAAAAATGGAGCGCGGCGATCGTTATGCGATTTTCGCTCTAAACGATGGAGTGTCGAATTGCCAATGCTGAATTGGTTTCGAGAGACTGTTTCTAAATGGCTGAAGCATACAGGTCGTTACAGGGAAAACTAGTTCGAATTTCGAGAGTGGAGACTAATTTCGGAACGAATTCTCTGTGAACCTTCTTTAATCGATGTTGTCAAAGGACCGATCTTTTTCTATGGTGTCTATTGAGAGATGAGATAGATATCTCGAAGTGCGTTTATCACTTTGCACTCGAGAGACAACCGTAAATCATTGTTCAATCAAATACCCAAGATCGGTGTTAATTACACGTGTCAAATTAAATTAAAATAATTCCACGTGTCAATTCGTATCCGATTTCTTATTTATTGTTTCAGAAATGGCTGGAACTCTTTGAAATGCTATCTTTCTGTAACGGAACAATTATCGAGTGCAGAGAATTCATTTCTTGGTATATTAATCAACTGTGGAATAATTTGCAGTTTCCTTTTACGCTATTTTTACCAATCGGTGTCAAAAGATACTTTTCAAATTTTAACTTTAAATTATTCTCTAACTTTAATTATTTTTCCATAACTAATTTTTTTCTTACTTTTGTTACAGTAGTTGTTAAATTATTTCAATGGTAACATTTTCCTCCACCTCATTCTGGATCTAAAAATCATATATGAGGTTTCTTTTGACACTTTAAGGATTTCACAATAGTGTCTAATTTTAAACGATTTCACATATAAATATCAACGCCATTTTACGGTATATCTCGATTTCAGTTGTAACGGAAAATGCAGGAGTTGTTCCATAGCTTTCGAAACATTCCTAAGCACGAGATGTAACTCGTACTTGGCAATCGACGTGTCAATTTACGAAGAATCTCGGTACGCAATCTTCGTACAAGCTGGGTATAAATTCTTTTCGGTTTCCTTCTATCCACACGAATCTTCTCAGTCCTATCCATCGAATATTTCGTTCCAGACATTTACGACCAGTACTCGCTTTGCAATACCAAAATCAGGCATTGAATAGAGATGGGAAGCCTAACCTTACACCAGATACTCTGGCAATCCCTATTTCGACGTTCCTCGCGACACACACTCTTACCCTAAACTAGGCAATCCTCCGAACAGCCTAGGTTTATGGTGATCACATAACGGTTAACGTTTAGGAAAGTCGCGAGTGTGTTCCGAAACAACCGTAAGATCGCCATCGACCTGGACTCGCGAAGCTAGGAAATTACCCTGACTAGAGAAGGGAATAAACGGGAGAAAAAGACACTGCAGAAGGCAGTTAGGGTTTTTAGTGCTTGTTCCTTGCGACAGAGGCAATAACGCGGTTCAGTGGAATTGGCCAATGAACATCTTCGCACTTTCTTCGATACTGTCACGCGGTGACAGTATCCCTAGCTTCCGTAACCGTTGAAATAGCGTCGATTAAGAAACGACTGAATCGCCGATAATTCGCAATCGATTTATGCGAAGTTAAATTAAATAGGAAGACGAAGAAGGAGAATGAAATACCTCACGCATACGTGGAAAACTTAATCCCTTAGTTTAACACGTTGGTGTCAATTCATGACGATTGACATACTTTTCATTTGGGTACTGTGAAATCGGCTTGAAACTGCATTTTAAAAAATTATGGAACATATCACGCGATAATTGAACGACGAGTTCTATTGTATTATTTAGCGCGAATAATTACGTATAGTTATTACTGCAGCGAAAGAACAATGCTGTACAGAGATTGATATTTCATGGTTGTTTTATTAATAAAATAAATTAATGATTCAAATGTGTGAAAGATAATAATAATTCGAATTATACTGCGCTGTAAGCTACTATTTTAACACAACAATAATGACACTGACTAACTCTAATTCCACTCTAACTCAACACTAAGACTAAACCAACTCTAAGACAGCTTTAGTTCAACTCTAAGCAGCACTAGATCAACTCTACTTCAAGTTTAAACTAACTCTCAACACTGACTCGAAAACAATTTTTATCCTTCTTATACCTGTTTTCCCATCATGCCCAGAGTTTTGCCGATTGACCTGAGTTTTACGCTTTCGGTCCTCGCTCCCTCAGTGGCCTTCATAAAACAACGTGTACATGGTGGAAATTTTCCCTGATACCGCAATACTGTAGTTCGACTGTACGAAAAAATGTGTTTTCTATTCAGATTTGGGTTCAGATATACATATAATATTCGTTTATGGTAGGGAAGAGGTATGTTTTGAGAGATGGTTGACTTCTGGATGATGCGTGTGGGATTTAGACTTTGTGAAGAATAATATAGTAGGTGAATAATCTGTATCTTGTATCTTTATCTATATCGGGTGTCCGTTGACTCAGGATTGACTCCTGATTGTGTATTCAGAGTGACGAAGTCCGCTTTACATACACACGGTTAATAATACGCGATACTACGATACTGATCCAATAAATAGCTNGAATAATACGCGATACTACGATACTGATCCAATAAATAGCTAAAAATCCAATAGCTAAGCATATTTTCATTTTGTTCTCTCTCCTACTCGGTGCACGTCCTTCTCCTTCGCTACTCGATCCTGTACAAACCCCATTAACAGCCTAGACACATTTGTTCAATAACAAAACTCGGTGCACTCGGTTTACGATCGTATCAGGAAAGGTGATCCTATCTCTCTACGATCAATCAAACCCGCATTCCATCTTGGGCTATCCATCCTCGACATCTTTCATCCCCATCATCGTAGACTCGCAGATCTGCAACCGAACCTCTTCCTTCACTAGCGCTTCATCCTGATCACTCGGATCAGAGCGGCATCCTCAGTCGTTCCTCGAGCATATCGCGTTGCTCTAGTACGACATGGTCCTTACCAAGGTAAATTGAAGCGACGGAAGCGAAAGGGGGACGTCGTCCGGTGCTCTCTAAGCCAGATTAGGGAGCCATAAGAAAAGCATCGCTCGGAAGCTTTGTTCAGGCTGGAACTGGTACGCCGCGATGAGCAATGGAGTGGCCGATAGCGTCTCTCTAACCATCCCGTGGGAGTCTGCGAACGTTCCTTCGCGTCTTCCCATCCACCGATCCCTTTCTGTCCCCTCTGCTCTTCTGCCAGCTTCCGTTTCTCGGTATCTGTGCCCAAGTTCGCGTTCCATCTCTCCAACCGCTTCTCCCTGTTTCCCTTTCGTTCCCGGCAGCTACAATATCGTTTCCCCCGAATTGTTTCGACGTAATAAGTTCGCTGCTAGCCGAACCGGCCTGTTCCCACGGCACGGGAGATTTCAATTAGGGGGCCGTGTTGATATCTTTATGCCCGCTGTGGAAGAGGGGAAGGAAATGACGTTCAATGAGGACACCCTATTCAAATTGGCTATTCTGTTGTTTCGGTGACGTAAATGAGCTGTGGATGGAGTCGTGGAACGATCATGATAATGTCGGGGACGAGAACAGTTTGGTCGATTACCGGGAAAACCTGCGGCTGTTTGCGTGTTCGGCGTCTTTATTGCTGCTTGGTAATTCGATTGATAGCGAGATGGCTTCGCTATCTGTGGTTCCTTGTTGGGACTCGGAGTTTTTCTTTGATACGTTTAATTTTAAAATATTTTAATATTTTCGGGTACGTTTAATATCTTTTATATCGTCTTCTTAGGGAGTTCTAATGTTCTGCTATATGTTGCTACAGCTAGTATTTTTGTCTTCTGAATAAATCTTAACGGTGAAGTTACTTCCTTCTAAGCAATCGTGTAGTGAACACGTGTAGTCATTGAGAACCTAACCGATCCTCCATATTTTGCAACACACCTTTTACAGGTAACCCTCCTGTAACACGATTGGTACGTTTGTAGAAAATACTGTGTTGCTTGAAACCGTGTTATGCGAGATTCAGAGCCAGTACAAAAAGTTCCGAAAATTTTTTTCTTAAGTCCATAAAAGCGTTAAGTTTTTTATTAAAAATTTTGAAGAATACCATTATGTACTGTGAATCGATAGAAAAGAAACCGAGCCTGTAGATTTTCAGAGGTGTTTATATATTCTTTGATTTTTGTTGGGTAAAGATGACCATTGGCCCTTAGTCAAAGTATAAGCTAGTAAGATATTTTAAATTCTGACGTTGGTCACCCAAAAATGAAAACAAAAATTAAAATCCTTTTAAGACTAAGAATCAACTGATTGTTGGTCACCCAACAAAAAAAATAATATTAAATTAGAACCTTCCGTTACATTGTATTTACTCTCTGTAATTATTTCATTTCTTGTATCTTTTTAGAACATCCGTTCCATGGAAGATACTTATGAAATATCGTTCAGTGAGTCACTTTTTATTCGCAAGTAGTTGAGACTAAAACCCGCTACAATTCTGGAATAAACCGAGAATTGAATATCTCTAATATTAGCGTAGATTCTCGTAGCATAGATTTTGGAAACATTAGGCTAGTACTTGATAGAAATATTAAATAGAGGAGTGCGCCGAATAACAAGGTAACCAAACGGAGAGAAATTCGTACTTCCGTTTTTGAATTATTCCAGTTATGTAATAACTGAAGCTGGCAAAAAAGAAGGTAAGTCAGTTTTGCTTGGAATTACCATTGAATGAAGCCAGTAGCTTTTCCCGACTGCCCGGCAGCAATTAAAAATGATACATTTTTAAACCTTGAAACACGGTTTAACGATATCCGGCTACGCGATATGTCGGTAATTATTTTCTCTCGAAAAATATCCACTTTATCCCGATGATTTACAAATTCGTAACGTTATATTCCTGCGAATGAATATACTGAAAGCTTTACGAGCCACCTGGTCAAATGAAAAAAGGAATTTAGCATGGAAGTAAAAAAGGAAGATAAAACGTCCAGCTTAAATCGTTAATATCGAAATCGAATCGAACTTTCTACCTGCAACGGCAAGGTTAAAAATGGAGTATTTTAATACGAAAATTAAACGTAAGCACGTACGCTGTTTGAATGGCAAATTGATAGGTTGAACGTATCATGGTAGAAATGGTAAAATTTGCCAGAGGGATTTGTTTCCTTTGTAGCGATATTTCTGGCTACGATACAATTCTTGAGTTTATTCGCGAAAAGCCACGTCGTTGACTTCCTTTCCCGTGCTTTGCTTGTCCAAAGGGATACGTGGGTTTACGGTGAATAAGAATATTTTTTCGCCTTTTTGACCCTAACCTCAGTCGTTTCACCGCCCAGGCCGCTTTCTCAGTCCCGCCATCTGTCGGGTTGTGTACGTATCTACATACCAGCAGACCCATGGAACACGATGTTCCCCTAGTCGGGATTTATTTCGGCTTCTGGAGGTATCCAGATTCTTTCGATCACCGTGGCAAACAAATTCACGCACGCGTTATTCGTTGATAAATTACTCGGCGGTTTATCCACTCTCGTTGAAATGAGATTCCCCCATTACGATTAAGTAAATCTATCTTCTCGTGCTAGTGTAATTTCCCGTGGTTACATTTCCGCGGAATTACGGTTTTTGTAAATTTGAAAACGGGAGTGGTCGTAAAAAGGTACAATTAGTATTTCGCAAATATGTAATCGAGCGATAAGAAAAGGAGAGAAAGAAATATAGATTATTCGCGTTTAATGTTTAATCAGTGGTTAAATAAAGTTTCGTCGAGAATATCTAGCTTTTTTCGATTGGGTAGAACGAATACGTGAAAATGTAAAATATTTCATTTTTATACAGAAAATTCTGTTCTGTCGTTTATCTGGATTTGCATATCTTTCTTAATGGTTTAATTTGAATAAAAATATAGGATGAATCATTATTGCTCTATCTATCTAGATGATTCTCGAAAAATGAGTTAAATCTGCCTCGTAAATTCTCCTCCTGCGAGATTTATTTTTCACGAAAATGGTCTTTAAACATTTGTCGTGGCTGCCTGTGTTTGTCGTAAATGCTTTACTGACTCATTCAGCGGATCAATACGCACTGTTTCGTTTGCATATCACATTTCGTACTGTAATATTAGATACACACGGTATAATACCTGTTCTCGTCCAAAAGATCCTGATTTTTCTCTCTCGAACGAAACGCAAGTTCCTTCTCCACGAATTATAAATTATACACTACCTGACAATACCGTTGAATTTTCAAAAATTCAGAAGATCCAACAAAAATCTGTGATACCTACTTACTTAACAATGAAACAACCACTGAAAAACTGAACGATACAAAACTATAATAAGTTTCACTGACACGTTTCTCTAATTTTTTACTATTTTATTTGAAAATACATATCCGATCGCGTGCTAACACGAAGATAAAAAATCTCTATCCTTCGAAAAAGAGTTTCCGAATCACCTCCAGAATTTTCCTTCATCGACACTTGCTCGATAATTTTATCCCCCCTCTGTGGTTTATCTCGGAAATTCAAAGAAAACACCACTTCGGCCCGGTTTTATTTACAAAACGAAACCCCGACAATTTCCCTGCGCCTGTGGCACGAATTACGGTGCACTCTATATCCGTTTTATGAATTTGCATTGGGCAAATATTGCTGTCATCGGCGGATGAAATACTGCGTTAGGTCGTGCGATCGAACCACAATTTTGCCAAGTGTACGTTACATCCATCGTGAGCGGAACGACGGCTGCGTAAGGGCATTGTTTTTAGACTGAAACCAATAAACGTGGTGGGGGGTGAACGCCGGGCGTCGCGGCGGGGATACCGAGGCTGGTGGGGAGGTAGCGCCTCGACGTCCTCGAGGATTGAAGGCAAACGAAACAGTACCTACCTATCGATCTGAAAATCGATAGACGCGGCCGTTTATTCATCCAGTCGTTCGCCGAATATATATTGTTTCCGCAATTTTGTTCGACATTGGATACAGTTTTCCATCGGCTCGAAGCGCGCTAGGGCTTATATCAAAACGCTCATAAATTCCAGGGCCGCGCGCCGCTACTTTTTTGTCTCGGCCGGGAAATAAATGTAACGTTGACCAGCAAACCTCAAGAACGTGCTGGCCCGGCTCGAAAATTATTCCACTGCGTGACGTACACGCGTCGGGCTTTTGATCGCGGTTATTTATACGGTCGGGCATTTTTATCGTTTAGAATTTCGAGATTCGCGAGGGGGTGAGCACTTTTATCGACGGGACCGTGCATATTTTTATATTCCAAGGGCGCGTTCGTATCGCGCGATCGTCGTTCACCTCGATTTTGAAAAGCTCCGGTGCTGGAATTAATAGTTGTTCAAGCGGTAGTTGCGACGGTGTTTCGTCGAGTAATTCGTTTGGAATTTAAACGTTTCCCATTTAACCGTGTTCCCTCGTTCTATCGTTTCAAATGAGATTTTTCCCTCTATTTTTTTTTCTTCCTTTTAGGTTTACCAGCGGCGTTTGATATCGTTCGACGCTGTGTGTATGGTTTCATCTCTATTCGAGGGATTATGGGGAATTATAGGGCACGTGTGGCTGAACTCGCATTACGATGTTATCGCGTTGCAATTTAAAATAGATTTGTCGTCTCTATGAGTAATTTGCAACCGTCGTAAATAGTTGGCTTTCATTGGGCGAAAGTAGAGCAGCGGAGCGCTTTGGAGAAAAAACCAACTCGCCGGCCCTTCCTTTTATTCCTGTCCGATATTTTCCTTCAGCTTTTATCCCTCTCCGGTGGTTTCACCTCTACAATTTTCTACAATTTTTCGTTACCGCGCGCAGATCCGTTTGGATAAACGTTTTCGAGCGGTTACTCCTCTTGTTCTCGCCCATTTATCGAATTCTCCATCGACGCTCGTTCACGAATAATCATTTCGTTATTCCGAATTCGAAGAATTCACCTCCTTCGTGATGCGTATCTCTTAAAAGGCTTCATTTACATTTTGCAAAGTTTAATTTCCTTTATCGTCCATTACGGAGGTCAGTTGGTATGCTCATGCGACCGTCTACGTTTGAAAACAGTGCTTTAAATAATATCTCTCTCGTTGCCGACGTAAACGCGAATCCAACTGTTCTCTTTCGACATAGTCATTGCGATGCAAAACGGTAGAAACATTCGCAGACGCTTTTCACGACGAGGTAGCAATTTACGAATTCCTGCGTCAGAAAATGGGAAACCTGTCCTGCGCCATTTCAGACCATTGTCGCGGAGGACAACTATTCTTCCCGAGCGATTTTTTTCGATCATTTGTTTCTCATGACCAGCAGTAAACGCTGCACAGTGACGCGGCTAGGTGGATAACTTCCTCGGTATGTTCAGGAATAGTTACAGTTGTCGGTTTCCCTTTAGAGTGCTCATGAGTAACCTCCTCACGTCTGTTTTCAAATGCTTTGCACCGCTTCATCATTGGGCGAGGACTCGAGGCACTTTGCTCATACCCAGACACCAATTCCCTGCGAATTGCATTTCATATTCTGTTACGATTCTTTCTCTCTCCAAATGGATAGCTTCACGCGTCTCGGACTTTGTCAAATTTTTTAGGAAATATGTATTAGGATTGTGGATATATAAATTGTTAAATAATTGCGATCTATTGGGTCGTTCGGAAAGTCATTTCGTTTCTTTTTTATGCGACTGAAGTGTGAAGGTGACTGTGAAAAAGAAAAATACAATGATCTAACATGTTTTCACTTCTAAATATTTTATTGCTTTGTACAGTTGATATTAATTAATACGATATAATGGAAATAAAAGATCGCGCGTAATTGTAACCCTATTTGATCAGAAATTAGTATATTTTTTAAATAAAATGTCCAAGACAGATCATTTTGATTCCCATAGTATTCTTATGTCAAATGATCAACGATAATATTATAATACCAGACACTTCTACTAATTATAAAAATTCGGGTGGTTTATCTTTATAATTAACTTACAGAAGAATTACCTGTCAGACGCAAGTCCTGTCTTCGAACTCGACTATAATTCGCGATACCGATATCCCAGAATTTTTTTTATTTTGTGTTAAATGGTTCGCAATAATCACACGTCTATGTCAAGCGTAGATTTGTTGTTCGTCGCACAATGTAACGCGATCCTGTTCCTAGATGCGACACTTCCTGTCAATAATGAGAATTCGTATAATCTTGCTGGACGATCGTGTCGGTGAAGGTGGACCTATTATACCGTGGTCAGTTAAACACACGTGCCTTCCGACTGTCAACTTACCAGCCGCGTATAATACGTTTAACGAACTCCTAGCTACCTATCTAGCTCCGATCTCATTACCCTAGCTTGCCTAGGTTAGGCGAAATCGCACTGTTCGATCGCTCTACCATCGAACTCGAGCGACATGGACAAACTCGTAGGTTACCCACGCCTCTATAGGATAATGCACTCTAAAATAGCGGCTATTTGGCGTGGGGACGTTAAAGGCAAGAAAGTGGATAGGCGGTTTGCGGAATTCTGCGGAAGTAAAGTTCCGCTCGTTTCTGAACCGCTTCCATATTTGATAAGATAGCCTTCTGCTGGCTGGGTTTACGGCGGATATCGAATCGAGGCAAATGTCGATAAACACGGCGAAAGTTGGAATAACCGAGTGACTCGCCTGGTTAATACCGATGAATTAGTACACACTCGGATGTTTGGGAATAGGTGTCGCGATACTTTGAATTTTTCTCGAATTTTATCATACAGCTCGATCCTTTTGTTTGTTAATTTTGTAACGTGTTTTGCAAGCTCTATCTTTCGATCCAACTTTTCCTGTTTGGTCAAAATCAGTATTTCAGTGTTCGTGGTTCGACGTGTCTCGAGAATTTGATTAAAATTCGATAAAATTATTCAGTTCTAGAGTGTCTATGTGTATTATTATTATTTGAATAAGGTTGAACGAAGAAAGTTGTCGGATAAACAACGATATGTGTATGTAGGAATTATCCTTTATTATATCACTAGTGATTAATGGTTTTAGAGATTCTAGAAGTAATGACGCTTCTTTAACAAAAGTAACTGTTTTATTTCGACTAAATGATAATACTCGTTCATGCAAATTAATACTTTCTCACTCACGATATTCTTAAGACTCTAACTGGACTGACTCTTTTGCTCTCAGGATTCTCACGTTACTTCTCTTGCACCATATACGCTTTCACGCATTCGCACTCTTTCATTCTAATTTTAAAAATTCTTCGGTCAGACATTTTCTCTCATTCCTGTTGTGTTAAGCAATCCTAAATTCTTAAGAACTAATCTAAACTTTCTCTGCCACAAATAGTCCTTCCAGTCGATTCTCTTGTTCATCCCATCCATGAACTTCTATTCAATATCCCAATCATATTCTTCGTATTTTCTCAGAACCATACCTATTCCATTTCGTTCCTATCTATATATATAATGAAAAGACACCACAAAACAACTCTAAGCGACTCTCTTCGCGAATTTTCTCAATCTCTCGCTGCCAAACTTCACACAACTCTAACCTCTTCAGAAAATCAAATTCGCTAAGAATGTTCAGTATTCTGAAAAATACAATTCGTGTATTGATCGGTTATTAAAATCAGTATTGGTTACCTGTAGATAGTACACGATTAAAGTATATTGTTATTTCAACTATATAAAAATTTTTATTAACAATTACATAGTATATATGTGCTTGAACCAAATTATTTTGAGAAACACTGCTATAGATCGCTCATCCCACGTCTTCCCTTCGAGTTGCCTGGTTTTCGACCTATTTCCTTCTGCGTAAGATCATTCTGCATCCTGGAAGTAAGCAAACACTCGATGAGAGTAGGTCACAGGTAGAAAGACTTAGGTGTGAAGCGCTAATGCCTCGCTAGAAAAGATACAGTCATGAGTTGCATCGTGCCTTGCACTTTTTGAGAGTTGCACCGAACTTTTAAATATACAACCCTCTCTTAGAGCCTCGAGAAACTTGAATTCTATAAATAACGAAAGTATCTCGTCATCCCACGGATAACATCCTGCCAGGTTCGTCCCGTTTTTTATTTTCTCTCTCTTTCTCCCCCTTGCACTCTCAGGAAACTCGCGCAATGGTAATAAACAAGATTGCGCCGTTAATAGTTAATCGACGTTACCTGGCAATTTATGGACACCTATATGCCAGCGTTTATTAATGCCTGCAGATGTTTCAGAGGAAAATACGAAACCAGTTAACGTCGATCACTGTTCGAATTTTAGGCTAATCGGCATATAAATAGCGAGTGTAATTGCACTGCAACGAGTATACCGTCCTTCAACGTTTCAAACTCACGAAAAAAGCATACGAATGGAACGACTCGTGAAATAGAAATTAATTTCGGAGTGGAATATCATCCCGGAAATATTACATCTCGATAAATGTCTGTAGGGGAGAAGATTCGCGTGAGAAAATAAATTTTGAACGAATCGAAGCTTCATCTTGTATTGCATCTCCATACTCCAGTTTGGATGTCTTTCTGGTTTCGCAGGTTGTCTCTGCGAGATTGGTATTCAGTGAGGTATCGTGTATCAGGTGGTGTTATTAAACCGGGTAATTTGTGTACTTCGATCAGTTATAATTCATGTGTAGAAAAATCGTGCTCAATATCGACTCGGAATATAAATTCTGCTCATCGCTCGCTGAGTTGACGAGTGAAACGAGAGCAGGATATTTTTGTCTCCTCTTCTTTCGCTCGTTTTTGATATTCACTTGAACGGTGAATTTTATATTTCATAGCTATCAGAGCTTGAGAACAGTGTTTAATGCGTTCGGTGATAATAAACTTTCCAGTGCTGGCAAGTTAAGGTTCTTGGAAATTTATTTTTTCGTGTATCGCGTTGACAAAAATTTCCGTATAATTTTAATATAAACTGAGAATTTTCATGTAATAATACTAAGTCGTTTGAAAAAAATAGTATTAATCACTGCAGAATTGTTTAATTTAATTTTATGAAAGTTAATCATTGATGTTCCATCAAAGGAAAGAAAGTATATGTTAATTTTGAAAGAATATATAAGATTCTGTTTGGGTTAGGTTTAAATCCGAGATAAATATCGAATTCTAATTTAGAATAATAATATCTAGCATCAAATAAGAATAAAATACCGCTAATTAAAATTCTTCCACAAAATCCCGAGTAACGATATTTTTCTGCTTAAATATTCTGCAACCCCGAACGTTTATTATTAATTACAACTAAGCGTCCATCTCTGTCGCAGTTGAGTCCTGTTTGCGACTTCGGAACAATGCACTAAGCATTTCAACTGACCGAGAAAAATTCGCGTGAAAATTCGCGGCGCTATGAATATTTATGACGTTTTTCGCGCCCCGTGTAGCTACAACGTACAATTGACCAAAGTTCAGAGACGAAAGGAAACGGTTGAGTAATTAACGGAAGACTCGACAAAAGCCGGACGTTGAATGGAATAAAGTGTACGGAAAGTAACTTGGTTGGCACGAGTACCCCTGTTTCGTTGGTCACTGGACTTTCGGCTATTAAGGAAGCCGGGGACGTGTCGGTTAATAGTCGAGCCTTCGGGACTAAGAACGAACCAAGGGTTGTTCTTTTTATTACCAGAAGACTTAGGAGGACTTGGAGTACTTTTTTATTCGTTCGGTATCCCCCTCGTAAATCGTAGCGGGGTTCTGAACAACGCAAGTTGCAAGTTATTGACCGTCCCAACGTTCTTTGTTTCCGGAATTTTCGTTTCACCGTAAACGTGTGTTTTATCGGGTTCATGGTGTCGCATTCATTTACTCCACAGTCGATATCATGGCATTCATATGCTTGCCATAGTTATTTGACTTTTTTGTTTTTTTTTTTTTTCTTTTTTGTTTAGGGTATTATGAATGTGAAAGGAATAGTTTATTGTCCATTTGTATTAAAAGTTCTGGGTCTTGGAAAAAATGTTTGTTTGGATTAGAGAGACAATGTTAATTTTTAGATTATTTCAATCCACTGTTCATTTTTTAATTAGTCAAAGGAAGATTGTTTTCTTAGATTATTTGTTTTCTGAATTGTCGTTTCTGTAAATTGTTTCTGTTTTAAATTATTCTATTTTTATTTATATTTTATATTAAATTTTGAAGATTGCAAACTAAATAACGATTATTCAAAGTGATGGAACAGTCAAATCGAAAAATGAAATAATTAAAGTTGGATTTGTAACATTGGAATTATTGGAGATTGTTGAATTTAATTGTTATGTGAATGAATAAAGTTTCCTGAAAATTTTTATACGAGATAGTTACTTTTAAAGCACTAAACATCTGGATTATTGTAAGGCGCATACGTGATATTAAATAATTACTACAAGATGAAATTTAGATACTTCATGGATATGATTGATAATTTAATTTAAATTTTATAATTAATTTTAGCGTCACCACTGATCACCATGATATTCAATTTGCTGAATTATTATACAATTTTATAATATTTCCAACACGTCAACTCAAGTAGAAATAATTTTTATTATTACTTGTGACTTATTATCCAATGAAACAATCAACTTATAAATTTTAATGAATTATGAATATGCATACTTTTATAATCAAATTTATACCCACATTTTTATCTTCCTATAAACTTCTTAAAACACTTTTGACGTTTCAATAATATCGATAATATTATAAACGTTGTTTATCACGTGATATATCGTAAATAATAAATAAATAAATATTACATGTTCGATTTAACACGTCGATCTGTACAATGTACAAATTTCTGAAGAGTATAGCTGTTTGATTCAATTACACGCCAATATTACCCCATCAAAGTGTGTATACATCATGTTGCGGTTTTATGTTCCGTGCATGGATCTTCATTAAGTCATAGTGCGGTTCACTACGAATCATATCCGTAATTTATTGGTCAACTGACGAAATGCGTGACTATTAATCCACGAAGCATTAAGCGTTGCGATAACAATGCACATCGTTCATTACATCGCCACTGCATTTCTCATCGTTCCTTTTACACCTGTGACAAGTGACATCTCACCCTTAATCTTCGAATTTTATGCAAGATCATCAATTTCGAATACGTGTATAGTAGAAAATTATTTATTTATAGATGCCATGCAATTGTTATACGTTTAGTCTTCGTTGTTGGAATTTAAGAAATATCTGGATGAGAAAATTTGTAGATTTATTATTCACTTGTGTATTTTCCCTTTTTTAATTTTATTTAATTATTTGATTAGTATTTTACCGGTTCAGAAATTGGGATACATAGATAACATATTAGGTTGAGGAAAAGAATGTCCTTTATTTTTATAATTTTAGATTTTTATATACATTATCATATATAGTGTTAATTAAATCATCGGCAGCAATATCTTTTGATTCTTTTCCTCAGGATTACATGGCTTCGTTTTATCCTAGACTAATTATTTCAATATTTGCCAATCTTATGAACAAATTTACTCTGCTTCTACCCTAACTCGTTATCCAATCGTTACGTTATCCATCCTCCTCATAATTTCTATTAAATTATTAATTTCATCGCGATGAAATGGAATTACTTTTTAAAATTACTTTGAAAAATTGAAACATTAAAATGTTGATATACCATGATATATTCATTGCAGAAATGATCAAATAGTTACTATGTCTGAGTAATAAATATTGTACTAGGCTTAATTTCCAATATTTAACTTTAAACTATGGTATACTAATCATAATTTCCATTCACAGGGTGCAATATTCGTAAATTTCATTCGTATATTAATTTTCCTACAGCTTTGTCGCGTTAGTAATTGAGATTTCTGAGATTATGTGAATTCTTGACCGAAATGAAAATACGCGATGTTACAAAGCATACTTACTTATTATAATTAATCGCGAAATTAAATGTCACTGATTGTATTGTACATTATACCATGTTGGATCAGTTACGTAATTAGAGAAATCGTGTCGGAGAATATTGATTACTCGTTAATACAATACGTAATATTGCTTATCCTTTACACAATGTTTTAAGCCTTCGGTTATTTCGCATTTCCAATTTCGCGTGTAAACTTATTTGTATGATAAAACGAATGATATTGCCTGGTATCGCAACGATAATCTGATAATTGAAGATAATTTTAAAAAATCATTTATTGCATCGTCAATTTAATAAACTTAAAGTTCTTGAATAATTTCGAACTACTCGTTTTTAAATTTCCAAGAACAAATTTGCACGATTTTCATTCGGAAAATTAAATTCCAATTGAAATTCCACTAACTCTTCGCTTTGGAAGATAATTGGAAGGTAATTAATGAATGTCTCCATTTGTGGCCATTTTCGGCCATTTTCTATAGACCAGAAAATTTATATATCAATTTCTAAAAGGTTACCAAACCCTGTTGAAAATAGAAATTCGGTATAAAATCCTTGCGTTAGTCAAGAGCATTAATCACTAATATAGATATCTCTAATTTGTTTCTAATTGATTTATTTATTCTGCACTATTAGCACGATCTACTTAACTTATATTAAATCTGTTAATATTGTATAATTGTTAACCCAGTGTTAACTAGTGTTAACAAAAAATTCGTTCGTTCTTCGCGTGTCATTCCCATAGTTCCTTCCATTTTTCGCAAAAAGATCACACCTTGTTTGCAACAGAATGAGAATTCTTCGTTTGCATCAGCAATTTTCACCGAAGAAATCCACTTTTGTCAACTCCTTATCCATCCGTGATGCGAAACGTGTCCGTAAGCTCGATTTCGAAGTTGGCATCGCCATAAAATATCCATTGGCGCATCGGTCAAAGGTTCATCCGGCTAGCAGAATAAATACACGTTAGTGGAAAAACAAATTCGGCCCGTCTGCTCGCGATTTATTCCGCGGGCTTATCAAGGCCAGTTGCGCATCGGTCAAACGAAATCCTCGGTGATTTTTTCCTTTTTCGTCCATTTTCTTCTTCTTTTTTCCCTCTTTTTTCGCCTTTTTTCACGCCATTTCTCGTAGCATCGATTTACCTTGCACCCCTATCGCAGAGATGGCAGGAAACGAAACAAATTTCGTGCATGGATTCCAATTTCGAAACGGGAAGATCGTAACGTCGAGTCTCGAGACGCGGTCCGATAGGTCGCCGGGGGTGACGCGGTAGGTCCGCAGAGTGAATAACGAAGTGGAAAGTCCTCGACATCGCTCATCTGAAGGAAAATTTGTATTCCGTTCGAACCTGGCCCCGGTTCACTCCACTGTAACCTTATCGTCGCTCGGTCCATCAACTTGACTCGACGCTCCGTCGTTACGAGGATCGGCCATCAATTTCGTGGCCGAACCCTACGCGACCACACAGACCCCACAGAGGCCAGATCCGCGCGAAATTCAGCCGTGAGACCGGCAACCCGCTCAACGCTTCTCCTCTCGTCCTATTCGAACATAGCTGAGCGAAGAAACTCCTGCTCGTGATACAACAGCTTCCGCTTACATACGTATCGTAATTTTCGGTGAGAGCACTTCTGATTCTCTTGATACACTTTATCCAAGAATGTGCTAGAAATAGCGCGAGATGTGGCTTTAGCTAGTAGTTCAATTTTGGAACCCTAGGAATCTTGGAACCCTTGAAACCCTCGGTCTTGTGAAACCAAGGATTATAGTAACAGCTTCCACTTACGATATATACGCGTGTGTTATAATTGTTAGGAAGAACATTTTAGATTCTTGACATTCATTAAAAGATACTTTTAAACAGAAAAATACTAATTTGATTGGTTCTAATGCAATGGCACCACTGGTTCGCTATAATATTCATATGAAAGTATGATATACGAATTGTCATACGTCCATTACATAATGTCTAGACGAAGACATACAAATATGATTGATCGTAGTATTAGTATAAGCTTTTTATTAGATAATAGGCATTGCAATCACGATGATTAAGGTTACGAATTTTTCTTGTTATTTTAAAGTTAATTGCATCTACAGATTGGATAGTTAAATAGTTATGTAACTAGTTAAGTAACTAGTTGGATAGTTAAATATCGGTACGAATGATATAATTTTGACGTTATTGGAATTTTATTCAGTTTATGCGTGCCCTATCGTTTGAACCAAGCGTAACTTATACTACAGTTATGTTTGGATTTGCCACTAAGAACCTAAAGGCAGGAATTTCGGGAACATCAAAGGCGGAGTTAGGTGGAATGGATAGAATATTCCTTGTGTCCTTGTGTCGTCCCATGAGACATCTTTCCAGTACTGCACAATATATCGGTGCTGGTCGCGTTCAGTTTGCGCTTGATTCCCCGAAGGTTATTACGAATGAACGAAAATCTATATAATTGTAAGGAAGCTATCTACCTTCTGAATAATTCTCATTGATTATCAGTGAAATGTATCGAAATTTCGAGGCAAATGAAATTATATTTAACCAATTAGTAATTCGGTAATTTGGTGACTTAGCGACCTGGTGATTATGTCATCTGGTGAATTCTGTGTCGAATAAAATTATATTTCACGATGGGACGATTTAGTGATTCGGTGATTTGGTGCCTTAGACGCTTGGTGATTTAGTCATTTAGTGATTCGTAAATTCCTGAGTTTAGGAATTTAGTGTCTTAACGATTCTGTGATGTCTTTTATTTAGCGATCTATAAATGTATGAATATGTGAATTTGGGCGTTTGGGGATTTGGTGACTTAGTAATTTGTTAATCTTTGTCATCTGGTCGTCTATTGATTAATGTTTTGAAGTGACTCGGTTATTTATTTATTTAGTGATCTATTAATTTACCGACTTGTTTATTTCGTCACCTAGTTATCTGTTAATTTTTCAATTTAATATTTTATTGATTCGCTAATTCGACGATGTAGTGATTTCGCAATTTGATGTTCCGGTTATTTGAAAGTTTGCCTCTTTGGTTATACTACCGATACTCTATCGATAGACACAGACATCCGGTAGAAAGACAGGAATGATTCGAGCTGATAACTGATTTATTTATCATCGACTTCTTTCTCAGCGACGGAACACCATGCGAGATGGACTTGGTAGATCTTTCAGAGGAACGCATATGAATTGTTACGTATGCGTTATACCAGCCTCTCTCCGCGAAGAAGCGGCAGGTATTCCTAATCGGACTGTTCGCGTTCTGTCTACGATTTTCTCCTTTTCTACCGGGCACAAAGGATGCAAAGAGTTCAAGGATACGTGTTCCGTAGACGCGGAGGAAGGATTGTACGAGCAGCGTAAACCTTCGATGCTCTTGTGTAAAGGAATTCGCTAATTGGATCGACGGTGCTTTATTTAAATTAGAATGCTGGATGCGTGCGTGGCTCCGTAATGATGCATTCGGACCCGATAAAGGGCCGAAGGGGAAATTATTGGGATCGTCTATTGTTGCGTGGAAAAGAATCCGGGTATGTCTTTGAAATACTGAGAAGGGAACTGGTAGTGTGGTTAGTGTTTAAAGTATTGAGAATTCATTGGCTGGGGAGGTAGTAACCCTTGAGTAACTTGTACGAGAAGTTGATCTTGTTGATCGTATTGATCTTTCCAAGAGGTAGAGACTCTTCGGATAGGCACGCGTAGTTCCAGTATAATTTCTGCTGCATGTCGGTTACTATTTCGATGAATAATAGTCGGATTAAGTTGCAATATGAAACCAGAAACAGCTCTTAATTTCACGGATCGTATACAGATCGTATACAAAACGCAATCGCGTATCTAAACAACCCTAATCTCTTTTACAAAATCTGAAACAACTGATCCGTTCGTCGTTGATAACCAAGATATCTATTCGATGCTAAATCAATAAGAAAAGGCATAAAAATGAGATTATCACGTGTCATTATTGATACTTTAAATTGATTTAAAATCAAAGATACCAGTTCTAATGAAATGTCCTATGTTTTTAGATTAATCTGTTACTAAACAGTTACTAGAGGAGGAATCACGTTAGGAGTAAATTATTATTCAAATACCTGTAGCATGTTGATTGACGTCACTGACTAGTGGATACGTTTGACGTCTATTAGTAGAGGTTACCAGGAATCTAGGACTTTGAGGGACTCGACAGATCGATTAATTGAAGTATATTCCGCCATTAGATGGAGCAATTTAGCGGAAAAAACCAAATCCGTCATGAAAATTGGAAAATCGGTATGGGAATTGTTGGAACATTTTCAGATACGGATTACTTCCATTTTCAAGGATCGAAGAATAAAACCGTGTAACGCGCAGATCAGAAAGTGCGAAAGCAAACCGCGAGAGGTAACAATGCACTTAAGTGTACTCGTGGAGCAACAATAAATTGAACAGTAAACCCGATCACGAGATCCAATTCTTTATGGCTCTCAAGCTCACAGCCAGTCGCCTATTCCAGAATTTCCTTATGCCCACTCGGGGAGTGCCACGTCAGAGACTTCAAAAATTTCACAGAAGCGATATCATACAAGTGTTTTCCACGTTTTCCCTTCGAATCTATTCAAGTTATATCCGAAATATTTTATTTTAAATAATAGGGTACTAGTTTCCTTTTTTTTTTTCACTATATATTGTCCAGAATTCAAAAATCGGAATCGGTGAGGGATCAATCGCCAAACTCTGTAACAAACGAAGCGAATATTACGTTAATTTCTGTCAATTCAGCAGATATGTAAGGATTATTTTAATTTAACACTAGAACTGTTAGAACCGATCTTTATTGGGTACCTAAACATAGCGGAATAGATAATAATAACTATAGTGATACGGCGAAGATAAGTAAGTATATTAATTACAGTTCTATCTCTAATTTTGTTGAAAAGCAGGTAATATGTTTTTAGTAATTACAGAAAGGAAAATTCTGATTAGCAATATAGGATGTGTCATAATTCTCGTTGAATTTTATTATAATTTTATGAGTCAACTAATTTAGATGAGTCACGAAAGTTTTCTTCGTTTTATTCTTCTTCTTAGCAGAAACCAGTCATTTCCACAGGGTTGGTAGTTCTGTTGTTAAATCCCATGTGTTAGTGGGATGCGGTTAGGGAGATGGAAGTAAAACGCACAAGATTTAGTTGTAATAAGACTGTAATTGTACCATAATAAGTTTAAGTACTTGAACATCTGCACTCTAACACTCGTTGTTTCCAACTGTCTTCTCGCATCTTCATCGCCTTATTTCAACCTCACCCTTCACACATGCGATCCCACCCCCATGGCGTCGTACACCTAAATCTTCAAGTGCATTTCTAGACTCGCTCTTCTTCTTCGCTCGCAATCGACATACCTGCATAAACATTCTTTGTCTTCATTTACTCAATCCACGTGTAAATGCTGAAGACTTTGCTGCCACGAATTTTTCAACGCATCTCATTGCATGTTGGAGGGAAATTGTAGCAGACGAAAATCACATGCCATTTGTCTAAGGTTTCTGGTGTCAGAGTCGTAGTCAGAGTGACACAGGAAAAAGGACTGCGATGATGTTGAACATAACTATTCAGACCTTTTCTCTTTACATTCTCAGTTTTATTCACACACCCAAACCTTCCCTCTTATTTATTTTCTCATACATATACACCTGGACTTTTTAGAAATTTTTGTTAATGTTGCCCTATTGTACGAACCATCAGCTATAATATAAAATTGGATTCAAGATCGTATCTCTTCTCTACCCAGAGATATAATTTTTCCTATTTCTATAGATATCCAACGCAAATACAAAATTATTTCGAAAACACCTGGACTTTTTCGAATTTTCTATTAATATTACCATATAGTACGGACTATGATCTACAACATAAAATTGGATTCATGATCGCATCTTGTTTTCTACCTAAAAAATAATTTTTCCTATTTTCATATATATCCAATGCAAATAGAAAATTATTTCCAAGATTTACTTTTTCGAAATTTCTCTGGTAGGTTTAGTATTAAATCCCTGATTCTTATCTAACATTCATATAAACATTCCTTCTCAGAATTTGTGTTTTATAAGCTATTCATTCACGTCTTCCATCCTAGATAGATTTTTGAAGATTACATGTGTCATGTTCTCAACTCGCTATATTTTTTATTACAAAGATATTTCAAAAATTCGCTTCGTGGACCATATAGAACCGTGGCTCTAGCCACGAGGAAGCGTATGTGCAGTGAGTTAACAGGTTCGGCAGTAGCGCGATTATCGTCGAATGTCAAGGCTGCGAAACGCGTATCCACTCGGGCGTTCATAACGAGCTCGCATTAATTCGCGTTTCAGAGTGCCTTCCGTCCGCTAGATTGATCGCGCACACTCGTTCGCGGTGATTCGCCGATAAAGCATCTTATTACGGGCGACTATGTTCGGCCATAAAGGCCGCGCAGCGCTGAACAAGGTGCGAACAAGCGGTCGCGATGTAGTACACGGCGCCAGCAACAAATCTTACGATAACGAGCGAGCATCGATCGCCATCAACGGCAGTCGCGGAGCTATCAATTCTTCCCAGCTGCCCTCTCGAAAAAGACGGCCGTTTAGTGCCCTTAACACGCACTCCGAGTCGTTTTACGGCCCTTCGGGCTGCAAAGTGTCTGGCCTGGCCAGCCCCGCGGAACACGTCGACCCTTTAACGTGTCACCAGCTTGACGGCAGAACGCTCTCGCAGCCTGTTTACGACACGCGTGTGCACCAATTCGAGCCAGAAACGAACCGCGTGCTCGCCGGGAAAAAACGGGAAAAATGGCTGGAAGGGCGAGAGTCCTCCGGCAGCCAAGCAGAGACTCCCTCTTCGTTTCTTCCAGAGACCGCGATGCGGCGTTGACATAAATGATCTAATTGCGCTCTGTCTACTCGGTCTTAACGAGATGCAACCTCGTTAAACCGAGGGATCACCTAAGAACCGAACTGCGAACTTCGCTGTACGCAGCGTGGAACGTTGCGTGGACTGTCGTCGGGTTGAAGTACGAGGAGAAATAAGGAAAGGATTCGTGGCTAAGTGCCTTTGGTTCCTTGTTACGAAATTGATGACGCGTGTTATAGTTTATGAGTTAACTCTTTGGTGGGATTAAAAATCACCTTTTGAACGCATAGTAATGCATAGTGGGACATTTTTTCCTGAAATGCATTTCTTTGTATTTTCACACCGACGTCAACGTAATAAATAAAATTGTAATTCTAGAAATCGTCTAATTCATGAAATCTGCGATACGAAATCGTGTAAGCAATTCTTGCTGATCTAAAACTCGTGTAATTTTTATTTCAACGTGGATAGGATTCTTCGATCTGGCAATTAATAAATCCTCGTTACTCTAAATTGCCATTGACGTTATCCGTCGACCAAAGTGACTTGCCACGAAGCGGCCGTGGATGTCGAACTTCTTCGCCTGCCGACGTGGTCAATTTTCAGAGCTGTCCACGTTTTGTTATTCGCGGAGCGTCTCCCCGGAGGATTTATAGCTGGGTCCCCTATATAGCGCAAGCCGATGTATCGTATGACGTAGATGTCTTACATACCGGCTTAAGAAGCATTAAAGACCCTGTCCTAGATGTGGAAAGGCAGAGGAGAGAAGGAACGAAGGTAGATTCTGCTGGGAACAGCGGAGAAAAGGGAAGAGGCTGCCCGTTGGCCACACAAGTGCTGCCACGACGCTACACAGACAGCGGGACACTTTGCGTTATATACCTCTTGTACATTTATAGAAGCTGCCCACTGTGTACCGTATTATCATAACTTTTAACTCGTGTTCGCTTCTGGCTGCCACTATAATTACGCGTAATGTCGCGTATCCTCGCGATCCCCCTCCTTCTCCTCTTTCTCTCGCTCACGACCATTCTGCTTCTTTCGAACACCTCTATTCCCTCCTTTTTCTCCTCTTCTACTTGTTATTTTCTCCCCTCCCTCTTCTCTTATTCCCCTTTCTTCCGTTTGTTCCTTCGCAACCTTCGCGGGACTTCTCGGCGAAATCCTGCAAAAATGACCACGCCGAGGTTATGGGATAGGTACCGGGATGATAACCTACATCTTCGTCCATTTCGTGAGGAGACGCGTAATAATTGGAGTATTAGGCCTGTTACGATGCCCGCAATTTTCCACGGTTTTAGCTGATTGAATGTTTTTCAGGCACCATGGCTAATTCGTCCGGATGACGAAGCCTAGCCGTGGAATGTTGCGAGTTTCGTACTGTTTTTCTCGTTTTCTAGGGCTTGGTTTCTTTCCTTTTTGGTTGTAGAGGTAATCGGTGGTGAGAAAATACCGGAAGATTAGAAAAATGGAGTTGGAATTTATGAGTTATCAGGTACGTCCGTGTCTCATTCGTTTGATCCGCTGAAAAGCTAAAAGTATTTATTTCGTGAGGATTATAGGCAGTCATCATTCGCTATGAAGTCGCAAAGAGTAATAAAGTAGTATAAAATAATAGCGTTCATTTATTTTGTATCAGAATTAATTATTTCAAAAAGTATATTTACACAATTCTCTATATAAGCAATCTGTAAAATTGCAAAAATTTCTGACGAAATGCCACAAAAGCAGTTGCAGATATCCAATTATATCGCGAATATATTCAGATTATTCGAAGAAAAGCGAATGATAAATATTGGAATTAATGTACTATGGAATGCAGTACACATTAAGAGCAGAATAATTAAAAATACGCAGAGAAGAAAGACCGGAGAAAGATAAAATACACGCGTGATAATTATGAAATACCCGCGAATCTTGGAAAATAAATCTTCAACGAGGAAGATAAGATTAATCTATCATAACAGAGATTCAGATTTTTCACCCGGCTTTGTTGCTCGCATCTCCGGCCTTCTTACGGCTCTTTTTATTGTGGCGCACAAACGTGAGCACATATTTGGTCATAGCTGTTATACGGTCGTTTTGCAAAATGTCGGTACGCTGAGCCCCTGGGAAATCACATGACACAGCTACAGTCCGCCTCGCCAGCGTGGAAATTTACTCTGACCGACAAAAGCGATGTGATTGCTTTGCGGGTAACAAGGATTGAAAGAATCCACGGAAGCGTTGCAAAGTCAAATTTAAGTTCGCACGAGTTCGTGTCGAATCTAATCTCCGATGTAAACGCATGATTGCCTCTCGCCACTTCCGTGTAATATCGCCACTTTCGCTATTTTCGATAAAACACGAGATTCGTTACATTTGCGGATTCATTTTCGATATTTTTAATATCGCGTTTCAGCGCGTTTATGGCTATGCGAATAGAAGCGATAATTACGATTATGTTGATGAAAGTAACGGTTGGAAATTAAGCACGGAAGGTGGATTTTGCTCTCCGAAGAGGATAATTGGGTAAAGAGGATGAGGATTGTTAGTAAACAAGGACGTGACCGCCATTACGGTTCGGTTAGTTCGCGCTACTGCCGCTAGGTGATGTAGGGTTATGTCGTAATGGCTGACTAGTTTCCTAAATTAAGCTCAGTGTACCAGTGAGTAGGTGTCATTATTGCTCGCTCCTAGTGTGTTTTAATTATAAATAAGAGCAACGCGAAAAATGAAGTAAAGAAATTGTGCAGTGAAATTAATTAATGGAAGAAATTGTAAATATTTGAAATAGAGATATAAAAATATAAAAATGAGTTTTGAAATAAATTATATTTTAAACTTACATCTCCTCTTATAATATAATATTGTATGTAAATCATTCTGTATTGAAAAGATTAGTTAATTTAAATAATTGTACAAGGAGTAACGCGGGAAACTATTATTTAAATTCCTACGTTTGTAGAGTATTGAAATGAAGATTAAAATCGATCGTTTATTACATTCGTTGATTTCTATGAAAATTTTAATTTTCTATATATTCTATATCTCGTGTAGAGATAATAATATTTAAAATTGCAAGTGGAAATATATGTAAGTATAAAGTGCAGCAACTAGTTCTGAAGTTGTGTAAAATATATATTTAACTATTCGAGGGAAACTCGTTATAAAAGTATCATTAACATGTTTCACATATATTAAACTCATCTATTTCATTTCTATAATTTCCTCTGTAATTTTCGTGCGAATTTTATCGATGAGTACTCCATTAACAATCGAGTTTATTCGGCATTATTTCTGAACTAATTCCCGTTCAATGTAACAGCTATTCAAGTAGAAACAGGTTTTATTGGATTACTATGTTAAATAGTTTACCATGTTAACAAGTGATTTTCAAAACCTGAGTCTAGTACATTTTGTATATAAATGATTACGCTGAATTTACATATACTGGATAAATACCTGAAGTTTATTAAATAGAACTGGAGCAATTTAAGTAACAAACGATGTTAAATATAGATCGTGAACAGGATAATAATCTTGCAAAGTGGAACTGGAAACAGGAAATTATTTATATAAAGTGTTTCCTCCGCCAATATACTTCGTCTAATTTAATATTTATTGTTCTTCGTCGAATTTCTTTCTTTCCTTCTTTTCTTTTTCTCATATGTTACTTTTAAATATTTCTTTTCTTTTTTCTCTTTGAGTTTTGTATACACTCTTCTTTTTATTTAAATATTACGTTGTTTCTATTTATTTCGGTATCGAATAATTCGTAGGCAAAGAAGCATCTATCGAAAATAGACGAAGCTTCCATAATAGTTGGAAACTTGTGAAAAAAGGAAGGAACTTTTTTTGCGCACGAAATACTAGTCCACTGCTATATGCCCCTCGTTTCTGTTAGTAATTCTCGAGAACCAGAGGGGAAAAACATACGTCAGCTTTATGAAATCTAGTGGACAGCTGTTGGCAACGTATGGCAGACTGCTTATCGTATTTACAGATACGCTGTATTATACGCAGAGTTATACAGAGGGTTGTATGCGTAGAGTTATGACAAGGGATTGACTAAATCTGAATGTTAAGATTGACAGAATTTTTGATGAAAACAGACGGGTGTTCTTGGAATACAAATTCGATGTCATTTTGGGGAAAAAATCCGATTATTTTGCCGTTTCCATTTGGGGAAAGGTTATAACCTTGGATAAAATTAAAATTTATTTTACTACCTTAGGGATACTGAAATATTATGGTAGTTAATCTTGTATAATAAATTATTTTTAGGACCATCTTCCTCTATTATTAATTTATTAATTATGGCACATATAATTTTTTTACTTTTCGTACGGTAATATTTTATGGTTCTACAGTTTTTGAATTTTTGAATATTTTAACTTCCCAATTTTCTAATTTTAAGATAAAGAATTAATAACTTTCGAATATTAAAAATCTTGGATGAATTACTGAGTATTTCAAGATTCTAATATTTTTTATCTCTTCTTCAAACTGTCTAATTATAATTCCTGTTAGTTAATTTTAAAATACTGATACCTTTGTCTTTTGTTATAATTACTCTTTAACTATCAATCGTAATGCAAGTTTCACTAGAGATAATTCATACTACTTCCTTTCTCGTATAGTATAACGCTGATGTACCAGGAATTACGAATGAAATCAGGAATGAAAATTTTACTTCCACTTTTACTACCTACATGAATGAAAGAGCTCCTAATTCCTTAACTGGTACACCCTGTATATAAAGCTACGAAAGTTCAAAGCAATTATATCACGGAGGTAAGAGCTTCGTTAAGACTTCTTGGTTAGTTTTATACTCGAAAATATACGCATTATCCTTGCTTAAGACCACTTTTATAGCACTTTGTATTCCAACGGGTAATACGCGGTTTAATAGAACTATGCAAATGATACGAATTAAATATAAGATTACGAGAACGTTGATAATTTCCGAGGAAATATGCGTGAAATTTTTATAAACAAAATGTACTCCGTAGAACGAAATGATTTAATACGAGAATTTATGATTCCACATTCCGCGCTTCATATCCAGCCAGCTCGTTATTTGGTTAACAAATCAGATTCAGGTTTTCCATGAAATGGCCCGCGAAATAAACGACACTCGCATTATGCTTTGCCTAAACGCGTTTATGAAGCTTCGAAACAGTTTCGCGTTTTTAAACGTCGTGCCGGCCAGTTTGTAAACTCGGAATGTCGATGGGTCGAAAAATTTATGATACACGTAAACTGCGCTTTAATCGTCCCTTGAAATTTAGATTACGTCCTAAGTGCCGTAAATTCTTGATTTTCTAATTCCAAAGTGCCGTCCTGAAATTTTATGAAGCTACAAAGTTAGAAATGGAAGTAGGTTTGTCGGAAATATTAATTCTTGTACTCCGAGCTATTTTCGAAATCCTAATAATCATAGGAAAAATTGAAAAATTTGTCAATTTCAAGTATGAAATTATTTTATTATATATTAAATTATTTGAAAAGTTCAGGTATAGTTATTGTCAGAAAATTAAAGAGCTTTATAAATCCGAATTTCAAATATAATTGCACGCTAAATTCTTCCAAGAATATAAATATTTTAAATCATTTTTAATATTCTAAAAATGCAAATATCTCTAGTAATTTTAATAACTGCGAGAGAACTGGAAAGCTTCAGATGTTAAAATTCCAAATATAATCGTTCAATACCGAATTATTTAAAACATTCAAATTTCATAAGCTGGTGAATACTTCTACTAAATTTAATAACAGCATTTTAAATAAAACGGAGCACTTGCCCAAATCTGTATTTAATCGTAATGGTATTAAATTTAATTACCGAATGAAGTATAAAGCCGAAATATATTGCTGGATGCGCGATGAAATTTTAGGTTCGAAATTTAGTCGTCTGTTTAAATACCGCGACACCAATGTTAAAGCATTATCAGTGCAAATGCGAGAATTCGTTGCGATTGGTAGTAAATAAACGTTTCATATTCTGGTTGCTCAAACCATTATATGAAATTATATAGTTGATGTATCACCTACGTGACACACGTACCATCGGATGTTTCCATCATAGTGTATCGAGGTTATCCAATATCAGCGGAATTCGCGGATACAGAAGCTCAAATATGTTTTTGTACGCGACCGCAATGTTGAAGTTTCCCATTGCGCCATTACTTACCAGAGAGCTTGGGTGACCAGCAAATACCCATATATTAAAACCTCCTAGGTTTCCAGAGGGTAGACGGATCTTTCGCGATATTCTTTTATCATTGATTTATTTTTCAGGATTAAAAAGGAAATTAATTGATTAATTTTTCACTGTTCGCTGTACATCTCGAAGACTACGGATACTATAGAAATATTCGTTTCAATGAAAATTTAGTAGTCTCATTTACATTTATATTTGGCAAATGGAATTTAAAAGAATTTAGTATAATTTTTGAATTAATAGAATTATCTGAGAGTTGGAATTTAAAATAATTTTAAACTGGAATTCGTAATCATTTATGTAGTTGTTTTATAGATTGATTAAATTTTAGGCAAAATTCTCTGATTACCGGAATAGTGCATTAATACGTTATAATTCGAAAATGAATGTTAATTAATAACACTATGAAATCCGAGGTATTTCAACTATATATACTCGTTCAGATATCTCCTTTAATTGCGATTAAACAATAAGTGTCTTACAATTAAACACGCGAATTAAAATAAATTTAAAATAAGTTAAACTACATATTTTAATTCATCGGCGTAAAGTTACTATCGACCATATTGAAATCCACTCGAAATCGTATACTAATTAAATCCGCCTCAGATGCCCGAGAAAAATGAAAATTCTGGGGTATAAAATCGACGGTGAACATGGTTCGTGTTTGAAAGATAAATTCCCAGCAATTTCGTATAATTTCGCGGAGTATGAAGGAGCACTTAAATTTTCATTCCAATATATTCTTCTATATCTGTTATACCTTCCAAGACAGGGAAGACAGAGAAAATAGGAAAACAGGCATTAATCTTGAAGCAGTGTTCCCAGGTTGAAGAGGCAAGAGCCAGAGAGAAAGAGATTATCTGAAGCTTCCATTTTGTGATCCCTGCGCGAGTCTGCGAGCTTTAAAAAATCGGAATTTTCGGGTTACCGAAGTTCCCTTGTTAACGTATTCAAAGTTCGAATGGAAGGTATAATAGCGTGATCAATACCTGTCGCGATAAATCACCATTGAATATCGTTCATCTTCGCGCAGAGAAATTGTTGGAGGGAAAGGTGCGATCTCTTAACGAGCAATCCACTATTTCTCCGCGTTCGAATCATTTTTCCGAATCGCTGACACGCAAATTTTAATGGAATCGGATAGATGTGTTTCTTCGCCAGCATAATTTCACCTTTCGAATCGCAGTCGAGAGGGATTAACCGTGATAACGAAGACACGAATCCAATATCGTGGTTTGAACGATGAGCTTATTGGATGTGGCGCTATATAGCTGTATAAATTGGGAACTATTAATTGCTTTGACTTTGATTTATCGCACGCGCTGCCGATGATCATTGTCTAAATGACTCGGTCCTTGCTCCAGATTGCTTTCGAATTATTTGTGTTTAAGGTATTTTTTATTTTGGCATTTTCGAAACCACCGAAAATGCCACCTTTTTTAAAGGTTTAAAGCTGTCAGGCGATTAAAATATCGTTGCAATAAGAAAGATAATGGTTAATAATAAAATGAAATCGATAAAATTAACTATTATTATATGTCTAGAAAATGTCTAGAGCTTCCTTCAGCAAAAAAGTTTACATAAAATTTCATCCTCTTTATTATAAAAGTATCGTACGAACAGAAGGATTATTTGATTCTTAACGAAACCACACAAATGATCAAAAATTTCCCACGTCCCAACTTTTCAATTACTATGATACGTCCCTTAACAAAGTATTTATCGAATTTTTTAAAAAAAGATCTATTCAAATTTTTGCTACCGTTGAAGGATTTTATGGCGAATAATTCTCCAATTGATTCTAATTTTCTTCTAACTCGTACTAATCGTAATTTTATAAAAATTAAATGTGTAAAATTTATATTGTTTCCCGAGTAATTTCAAAGCGATATATTTCGGCAACCAAAAATCTTCCAATTATAAATCAAATTTGATTTTACAGGGAAAGATTAGTACTACTTAAACCAGTTTATACAGATATCGAAAAAAAATTCTATCCTTGGAATATTTTCGTAAAAATAGCAAATATATTTATTTACTTGTTTCATAAACCTGATATGGTAAACAATTTTTGTTGACAGATTCGAATCCATTGCATGAAAATAGAATCAAATAACAAAATCTCATTGGTCTGCTATATCCTTCCTGCTTTATTATTTTATTACGACCATTATTTGCATTAATAAGCAAAAATTTGTAGTAGAAAATGTAATCTATAGTTAATATTCCTCTACATTATTAAATACCAAGGACATTATACAAATACATATGTAACATACGCACACAGTGTATTATTTCCAAGAAACTCTGCAAACTGCAGTTTGTGCTATTATTTCGTCATATCCCTGAAGAGTTTAAAACTGTTTAAACTGATCGATTTGAAAATGTGAAACGGCTGTTTGAACAATGAGAAGTTACGGGTATCTCGTGGAATAAACTCTTCAGGGGGAAAGGATAAAGCTCATTACGAAGGTGACGTAACCAGTCTGGTCGAAAGAGCTCGGAGATTTTATTCGAACGTCATCACTCTGCCGGGTTCACGTATAACGCGAGGACGAAGGGTAGCGACGCCTCTGATTTGCATTTAAACGGGCTTAAATGTACTGGGATTTCACTCACGATTTTACCACCTACGATAAGCAGAGGCCGATAATGGCAATAAAGATGGCAATTTGTCGGCAGGCTGGAAAGAATAATTTTCAGGCTGCAAGATTTCACGGATAATGGCCGGTGACGTTCCCAATCGAGCCGATATCGCGATTCCGTTTCCCTAATGTACACCGTTCGCATAATAATCTCGTATGTTCCGCTCTTAACACGCGTGGGCCAATTTGCAACGTCCCCCACGACTCGCGGGGTCGTTTCGAAAATTGCGCGCCCGAATGGCCTGGGAATGAATGGTACGCGATGGTAGACCGGCGTTTAACAGTTTATTATCTAACGGGCTGAAGTTCTGCTAGCAAGTGGATTCTTCGCATCACGAAACTCGTTGCGCAACTATTCTTCCGCCAGCTTTTTGCCAATCGAAGAAATCAAGCCGGAAGACGTTAAACGCTCGGAAGGCTCGTTAGCTGTATGGTATTAAAGGCACGGTTATGCATATTGTATGGGGTCCGGTGCTCGAATGGTACTCGAGTAGCGGTATTTGAAAATTTTTGGCAAATTCGCTGGCCGACTGTGAACGGAAATTTCGAAGCTCGTGGGTGGGCAATCGTTGAGGTGAATTTCTGTGCATGTGTGAGTGGAGGGTTGGGATTATATGTTTCGGGATTTGTTCATGTGGAATTGTAAATTAAATTTGGAAATATGCAATTGTAAATATATATTTGCAAGTGTACAGGCATTAAATTTATTAATACGGTATCGCATATTTGATATTTTCCCTTTATTCTAACTTTATAAAATTATTTTATAATAACGATTTAAAGCAGTCTTGATTATATACTTTAGTCTTTTTATTTTTATAGCATTGTAGTTGTTTTTGAATTTAAATATATGTTCAAATTGAAAGAAGATATAGTCAGTTTTGTAATTCATAGTTACTGATACTGAGATAAACATGTAAAAGGATATACCTACAATATTTCCTGGTAAATCTTTAGATTTATTCTGTAGGCAAATTACTCGATGAAACGAGATATATCTATATAAATTTCATTCCTTTGTTGCTGCTTTCAGTGCGGTTTTTGTTCACAACAAACGTGTGAACTTCATTTATTGCATCCACTGATAGACGTTGGCTTTGATGGCTTCGAAGTCTCTGAACGATATAGTAACGAAATTGTCGAAAATTTATTATATTTGAAATATAATTTTCCTTTTAAATACAAATGTGTAAATCGAGCCGAAGAAGGATTTAATTAATTAATTAAATTGATTAAGTGTACAATTTCTTCGATGGAAATTCTGCCAGTATTAATTTCCATTCTCTTATTATTCTGTTTCCGTAAATATAATTAATGTTTTCATTAAAATGCTTCCTGCAAATTCAATGAACAATATGACATTCGTGATTACAAAACCATCGGAATCTTATACCAAAGTATTTCTGACAATTCATTTAATATTTATCGAATTCGTTATTGCATGCAAAATTAATTGGAAAATTATTATGATATAAATTGATAGGAAATACGATATGATTTGTAATAAAGAAATATTGGAAATTACATGTTACACTTATTAATTTGTCTCTAATAAAATAGTAGGCATTTAAGCTATTTCGACACTATAAATACTTAGAATTAGTATAGATTACTATAGAATACCATGAATTATTCTACAAGTTAATAGAGTTAATACTTTTAGTTATATCTCATTTAATATTCGAAAAATTAATTATTCGATGTAAAATCTGTTCATATCTATTTGCATAAACTTCCATCTTCGATTAACGAAATAAACAAAGGAAAGAATCATATCTGAGTGGTTTGCGGCTTTCAAGGTTCCCACGATATTTGACTTCGTTAAACCTATTAAGTCTTTTGAAGCTCTCGAGAACTTCTGATTTTCAGTAGTACTCAAACTGATTCAGAACTTTCGTCATACAGACGAGAAATGGTCCAAAGTCCATTGCCGAGCTCCGGTCCATCTGCGTACGCCTCAATCGTTGGCTCTTACCACTGAATTTCTCTTGTAATGTACCATATGCCAGACTTGCTCCTCATTCATCTCAAAATGAAACAGCCAATCGTTGAACTTCCCAAATTATTCGGAATTTCCTCACACGAACATCAATTTCTTCCAACATAATCCTTCTTTGAATATAGAACAATAATTATGAAAAACAATATCACTGTTATATTTACCAATATCAAATTTAATTAGAAAAAATTGCATCGTGATAATTCCAATATTTGAATTCCTCAATTTTCATATTTAAATTTTTCGGTCATTATATTTTATACTTTAAAATTTCCTAATTAAGTTTATAAAT
>NIJG01000024.1:602480-613591 GCA_002201625.1 Euglossa dilemma | reverse complement strand
TCCTAAATATACCGGTAATATATTAAAAATAAATTAATCCCAAAATAATCCGAAAATAATTTCAGACCCAAACTAACAACAAAATGTTCACCAAGAATGAGATTTAAATTCTCCACATTCATTCTCCCAATTCACGAGCACGGTACACAACAGGCCAGTCGCTACAAAAGCTCTCAACAATGTATCATTCCTCCCCTCTCCGCGATTAATCACCCCCACTCCCAATCTCACTCGTTCCTCTCTTTTTCATCGTCCAAGAAAATCGTCTCGTGATAAAACGTCACCCAATGTCACTGTTCTATTGTGCAACTCGATATGCCAACACCCACAGTTCACCCTTTTGCTATTTACGTCGCACTCCACGCAATATCTCAACTGACAAAATTTGATTCCATTTTCGTATTTTTCTAACCGGTAACACAAAAAGTTAGTAACAACTATTACACAATGTACGTATACCGATGGAATTTTGGATCATGGAATTTTGTTTCCTTTACAGAGACGATTTAGTTCTCGTTTTATCCAGTGAACATTGATTTTGATTTAGCAACATTCAACCAGTTTTATCAAGTCATAAGTAGTACAGACTAATATTGGATCTACTTTCGCGAGAAAGTATTACGAAACTATCTTATAACGAGTCCCCTGTATTTCTAGATCAGAAAGAACACTCTAAGAATAGAGTTTTTATCAAGCAAGCATAAAAAAAGCACTGAATACCTCAAAATTCATAGAAGACGAATACGAATCCATAATTAACGATTCTCCTCGCTGATGACCCCGACGTCGATGCGACATTAACCCTTTCACAACCAAATTATTCTCAGACTTAATTCCTAATAACCATAAAATATATATAATACAACAGAAGTCGCTTCACGTCACTATTTCGATACTATAGGAAACACAAATTACCGAAAACATGGCAGCACATTTATAAAGTAGGATCTATAGTTCCCAATAAACTTAGCATAGATAAAAGCAAGCAAGTACCGCAGTCCTCATTGACTACAAAAGGTTTTTGCCTAACCCAAACCTAACCCAAACCTAACCCTTCGCATAAAGAAACAAACGACTCACAATGTCGAGTATATTCAACATAGGCCTAACCGCGAAGGATTAATTCAGACCTGGTAGATTTTCGGGGTTGTAAATTTCCGAAGTCCTCTTCGTGTCACCTGCAGCGTCGCGGCGCGCCGGAACACCCTTCTCCCACTCTTCTCCCCGACTCAGCCGAACGCGAATATAAAAAATTCCGGCTATCCCTGAAATGTTCCATAATATGAAAAATAAGGAAGTTGTTCGTGACGCTAATTTGTAGTGGGTATACGCCACGCGTATACCTACCCTCGACAGTGGCGCCACCCTGCCCCCTCTGCACGATCTCCCCCCTCTTCTAGCCAACGCTATCATCCTCCGCAACGGCGGCCAACCGCCGACCATCCCTCACGCCCAATTCGGATTCATATGCAAATGGCGAAAGAGAAGAGAGGAAGAGGGTGGTCCGGGTGTGCTTGCGAGATTTCGGCAACGCTGAGGGTTTTTAGCGACGCGTCGTGCAGCGCTGGTAATGCAGAAGGGCAGTTAGCAGAGGACCGGTTTAGGTTAGGTCGATATGGGCCCCGGGACGGACGCACAATGGCACATAGCAATGGTCGATAATCGATACCAGTCACACTCGGTCACGTAACCTTCGGCCCACTCCCTGACCTTACGTATTCTTCCCCTGTCCTTTGTCCCCCTGGGGTGGCTCTGTATCCACCGGGTGAAACGGACGGGTGTCCACTCTCTCTCTCCCTCTCTCTCTCTCCCGCTTTTTTTTGCCAAGACATCGTGCAACTGCAACGGGATTTGCATAATTGCGAGCGATTGTTTGTCCCCGTATCATGGCCGCTACGTACACGCTCTGGGACCTCGGTGCGCTCCTCTGATCCTGATTCATATGCAAATGGCGGGCTACACTGGCGCGCCACAGCGCGGAATTGAAGACTGCCTCTTACTGGACCACACATTCATCCCCTAATTCCCTTCAGCTTTCCTCCCTTTCCCTAACAGCCTACCCTACCGGGCTTCTCGTCTCTGTCGGGCTGTAGGGCCTCTTCCGTTTATCCGTCGCATTCTTTTTTTCTCCTGGCGAATTTTTTTGGTTCAGAGGAAAGGACGATTTAATAGTCATCGTCGTGAATTTGTTCGGATAGACAGGGTTTGGGTGTACTTACTATGCGTTGCTGACTTCAAGTTCGTTGTTTCTGTCGAGAGGCAAAGGGGGTAGTTCCATTCTTCTGTAGAGATTGCATGATGGCGGTTTTATTAATGAAATAAATTAATAATATAAATCTGTGGGAGTCGATAGTTCTGAGCGAAATTTATTATTTCGAGACATCGGAAAACAAATATAGAAAAGACAATAACAGTCGAGAGAGAAGTTAATTAGTGTCGCATTATAGTTTTCGAGTTGTAGTTGAAACAAGTTAAGAATAATTCGAATCTTTTCCATTTCCCACACATTTCTATTATTAATTTATTTTATCAACAAACTACCATCTTCCAATCATTACACATATTTAACACGTGTATGAAATATAAGTATAGTTAAATAAAATTAGGAAATGAGCATTCATCGAAATGTTTTCGTTCGTTTTCTTTTGTCACACAGTGCCATAACATCAGGCTAATAGGAAGGGATAATTTCTGCTAATAAGGAAAAGGGATTCACTCTACTTCTGCCATCGCGTTAGACTGGGAGGGTTGGTAAGGGTTGGCGAGGATTCGGTCTCAACGTTTCTCAGTGGCCTTCAAATGAGCAACGCATAGTAGAAATCCCTGTGCAGGCGAGACAGACTATCGACAGCCTGGGTAATCGAGGTCCGTTACGTCGGAACATGCGACTGCGCCTTGTGACTGGAGTATTTAGGGGGCTGATAGGTGGCCTTAGACCAAATAAATCGAAACACATCTGTTAGGGAAGCTTCCTACGAGAGACATTTGTCTGAGAGCGCTGTCTTCCGGGACGGTCGAGTCCGGTGACCGTGCATGTTTGAAGGATATCGCGATGGAGATGAAGCTTACGGGGTGATCGATTCCTACTGTCAGACCTCTGTTCCAAGATAAACTGGCAAATTTTCGTCGAATCGTGACCGAACGATTGCGTGATTCCCGATGATAGTGTAATCGTGGTTTTATGGCCGAAGTAAAACTGGTTTATACTCCGGGTTCAGGGGTTGAATTTCGTCAATGTATTGGTAATCGAGTTTTGTAGCCCGATCCTTTAGTCGTTAGGCGAATTTTTCCCGTGTTATATCTTTTGCTGACGTTTCGTTTCCTTTGCGATCTTTTCGGTGAAATTGAAATAACATTTTGGAGGATTGTATATGACAGAAAAACACTCGAAGAAAGATGCAATGATTAAAATTAACATTGCTAATTGTTTGTTAATTGTTATCGTTTGTTATGTTAACACAAGCAATTTTCAAAATTCGATATTTCTAATTTAATATCGATTTTTAAGTTGTTCACGAGATAGGAAAATTGACTAATTATTTCTGTATTTCAATGTAATATGTAAATTTTCACGAAATTGTCGTTTGTAGATTAATTCAAAGTACTAGTCCTTTATAAATTGAATTTTTTAACGAAAATACCAGTTCCGAGAAAATACTCGTATTTTGCTGTCGATTGGGATTTATTTTCCGAACGTAATATCGTTCGAACCCACTATACGTGTCCAAGTTTTCGCAAACCATGGACACCTACACCCTAACTGCGGTTGTAATTTCCGTACTACTTGGTCAATTTTGCGTGTATACACGGCGGGCACGCACTTCCGAGCGTATTTGTCCGGCGAAGTTCGAAACCAGGGCGAAACCCTCGATAATTAATGATTATACTGGAAACAGGAAGTTTGCAACCAGAATATCGGAAAATTATTGCCTTCGATTGGACAAGCGTATCGACAGGTGAACGTGTGTTGACTGCAATTTGAAAAAGCTTCCGAGAACTTTAAAGCCAGACGAACGTGAAATATCGAATAAATGGTTTTCCCGTGTTAGGTTTTGTTATTTCGTAATCGGAACAATTCGATAAAGTCGTGAAATCGTTATAACAGGCCCATGATACCACGAAACCGGTGTAATTTTATAAAATCGTTGAATCCTAATGCCGCTATAGTTGTTTTGCAGAGCCGCGCTGTGAAACGTTTGTTATCACACTTTTACGTGAACGGTTTTGGATATTAGTTTAAATTTTTTCCAGACATTTGATGGATATTAAAATTCGTAGTATTGGTTTCAAAATCTTTCTTTTTTATTGCTCGTATGTGTGTATGTTTTTTGAACGAAACAATAGTTATTTGGGTACAAAGAAGGGTATATTAATTTTATGTTTAAAGATAAATATAAATAATGAGTATATTGTTTCAATTGTTTTCGTTTTTTGAACAGGACTTTCTTTATACTAGCACGGTTTTATATTATAGATGCGATTGTTCCATTGCAATCTTAAATATTTTTATAAACATGCGTGTAAACGCATGTCGATTATTGTGAAGTTGTTTAATTTACTACAGGATTTCTGAAACATTTTCGAAATAAAATTACTTACCAGTAAATTTAGTACAAACAATCGTAAATGATATGTTTGTTGTTGCATTAAAATCATGAATTCCATCAGAAATATGAAAATACTCCGAAGTGCCTGTATTTATTATATTTACGGAAAAAATATAAAAAATGTAATAAAATTAATATTGTCCGTGTTTCAGTTTTTAATATAATTAAAATAAAATTTCCGTACAATGAAGCTTCACCCGTAATAGCCTAAAAGGTTAAAAATTGAATGGATGCATTAAAAAGTTATCTGAATTAATGAAATTAAATTATACGATATATAATATCCTCCATTAAATTGAAACTTTTTTGACATATTATTGTATTATAAAACACATTATGTTTGACATAAAAACTTGATTTTATAGTTATTGAAAATATGCACCTACTTATAACAAAATTAATATTCGAAACTGTAATGACTGTTACCTTTGTATACATTCGATATTTCGAACATTAATCATAAAATTTTTTAAGTTTACATCTTTTACAAATTATTCCATGGTACACGTGTCTCAAATAAGAAACAAGAACAAACGAGAAGACTATAAAAATCTTAAGACAATTGCACGATTTTTTCTGGAATAATTAATTAGAATTTCGCGTACAATTTTCGTATTCAAATATTTCCCTTCTAATTACCTCTCCTGTATCCATCACCACGCGTTTATTATCCATTACACCAATGAATCACTGTTAAGCTTAACTGTATTTCCGATTAAGACTTAATTGGTTTCCTTAAATACTCCTCTAATTATACCGCCATCTAACGACACCTATTACTTTTCTTCCTAGCTGCTTACATCCAAACGTCCCGTTACAAGCACGTTGCATTACGAACTTATGTTAATCAAGCCCATGGGCCCGACGTTCAACGTCATCTTAATCTCAGCCGTAATTTATTTAAACATTGCGATAGAGATCGATGGAGTGACTGTTGATATATTACACGCGTATTTAATAGCTAATAATTTGATCGAGGGGTAGGAGAGGGAATAAAATCACGCGAGAAATTGCATCGCGAATGCAATATCGCGTATATCACATTTGGACTGTAATTTACGTCACGAGTGCCATTCCAGTATTTATAAAGCGAGGGTCGCTGACCCAGCCAAGAAAACACCGAACCGTTGAAATCTTCGATCTTGAAAGAAATAAATAAATAATAACTTCAAGTGGAATAACAATCTTCGAGAAGGAACGAGATCAGAACTAAAATAAAACAAGATAATGACATCGTATATTGCATATAGACCTAGGATCTTTATGACGTGAAAGATTCGTAATTTTGTAGGAGAGATTTTCTTACCAGAGAAGAAAACTCAAATTCGCGAGTTGTCAACAGAAGACGTGCCCTGTCGGATGTGCTTCTTTCGGTTATTTCACGAAATAAAGTGTTTTGTTGGGGTTATATTGTAAAGAAAGGTAGTTCGTAGAGGAATATGTTATTTGTTATACGGGTGTACAACCAGAACTGGCCTATCTGTTTGAGTCTACGTCTTCAGAAGATGGGAGATAAGTGACACGTGCTGACAAAAGATAAGATGTAGGACAACCCACATCAGTAGGATGTCGGGTTTATTTTTAGTATTTAGCTTTTACTACAAATGTTTAATCTTCGTTATCATGTAACGAGTTTTATTATTCCTGACTTCCTTTTCTAATTCTAATAATTAGGTCTTGATTAAGGATAAATAGCGTTAGTTGGTTCTTTGTGACAAACAACTCAAGATAAGCAACTCCTTAATAACGAAGAAGTCCGTATATCTGCGACAATTGTCTTGACAGTCTGTTTCTTTTTTTGGGTGCTGCAAGGTCTAGGTTTTTATAGGAACTATTGGTAAAGCTACGTAGTTTGTTATTGGTTAATATAAATGATGGAATCTCTAAATTTGATGTACAAGGGTAAGGGTTAGAAACAATTTCTCTCAAGATGCTAGGATAGTAAGGATGTTGGGGTTGGCAGTGTTGTAAGAACATATCTGAGAAGCCCAACCTGATGGTTCCTGACAGGCAAATTTCAGCGGTCACCGTTCAATGGTCCCTATCAACCGCTGACAATAGGACCGTCATAAATTTAGGCTAGGATAAACTCGTATCTCGTGGATTAACAAAGACGAAAATACGCAAGAATCAGCAGAACTCGCATTTCAAACCCAGAAAAGCCTCATAAAAGGGAAAATCTCTAAGCATGGGAGTCGTTATTAAGAAAAAAATCCGAGGAATTTAAGGAACCGAGTAGTTGATGAAATAGAATTTCGCAAAACAAGACGTTTTCTTCGAAATTCGTTCGAGCAATATTCCTTCGCATCATCCCTTGCAATAGCAAGATGGATTATTGCCATACCCCAGTTACTTTGCGTTCATGGTGACCAAAAGCCGACGTCCCACCGTTTTTTATTCCAACTACGAGAATATGGTACTACTCATAGCGAATAATAACACCAAAACGGTATGTGACAGATTAACAGGGACGAAAATACGCAAGAGTCACGGAGCACGACACGATCGTAGATATCCGTGGAGGAAATGAACTCGTAACGCGCTCGCGTGATTCGCATTTCTCTCCGCTACGACGTGCAGCGCCACGCGGTATGCGCGCGCAGCGATTAATAAAAGCCACGGGAACGTAAAGCGTTTGCCACACGATTCTGCCACACGATACCATCTGGCTTCTTTCACCGAGTGTCGGCCAAGGAATGGCCACGAAATTTCCACCGCCAGCAGATAGCTCATTATGCGAGCCAACTGTTGATAGCGCCTTATGAGCGGCTCGCTCCGGGTTCTTCGTCAGGCACCGTGTTACGCAAGATGGCGGAATATATTTCCGCTTGCCGACATCGTTACACGCGCTTCCCGCTGGCAATTAAACGCGCTTCTGATGGACACCAATTTCACGGAATTTATGCCGTGTTGTAGGGACCTTTTCAACCGAGTATTTCATATTTAATTCACGAACACGCGCGTTTTAGATTCGTGCTTTGCAGGGTGGTCCTTTAGATTTGGACAAATACGATGGAAATAACGTGGAATATTCTTTTAGCAAATTTTATGCGCGATGTCAGAAATGTTTTTCTGGGTAGACTTTTTTTTCTAGGATATTTTTGGTGGTAAGATGTGTGTAATATGTAAATACACGTTCTTACGAGGGTATTCCTTTGTGTATTTCGACGTGTTCGCGTTCCAGGACATCGAGTGAGGGTTAGGTTTATTGGATTATCGAAGCTTAGCTGGATTATTGAAGGTTGGTTTGAATCAGAGGGTACCATGGCACTTGACAGTCTGTAGAACAGTATCGCGAACATTGGTTACTTGTGGAAAATTTACATTCCTTGCGCGATGATCTGGGTTTTGGAGTAATTAGGCAACCGATTAGATTGAGAATACTCAGATTCTTTCTAATTTTCTTTCTGTAGTTTCAGTTGCAGGTCTTTACGATTTGACTCGTATCTGAAATTTCTACACCAAGTGTTAAATAAACAACAACAACTAGACGAAGAGTATCAAATGTATTGGGTCGTTCGGAAAGTCATTTCATCTTTTCCTTTTTTTTTTTCTTTTTTTGTGCGGCTGAAGTCTGAAGATGGCTGTATACAAATACAATTAAGTCCCCTAAATTGGAAAAACGGAATGACTTTCCGAACGACCTAATAGTATAAAAAAATTCGAACGTCTCAAGAAAATTAATCGTTCGACATTATGTATAAACCTTATTTCGAAATTTACCATAAAGGTTAAATTTCCAAATTTAAAAAATTCTTCCAGAATAATAGAATCAGAGGTTTGCTCGAAAGAAACTTATGAAGAAATATCCCGAAGAGATTATGTACCCAAGACAGTAATAAATAGAACGTATCCTTGTGTTAAAGGTTAAATTTCCAAATTTAAAAAATTCTTGCTGAAAAAGAGAAGCGGTGGTTTGCTCAAAGGAAATTTATAAACAAATAGCCCGAAGAGCCTGAAAGTAGCCTTGCCTTAAAGGTATAATTAAAATTTAAATTTAGATTGAAAATAGAGATTAAAAAACGTATGGAGCGGGGAATAAAGGCGAAGTAGATGAGAGAGTTAACCCGAAGAAAAGCGAGAGACGGCGGAAAGGTTAGCCAACCGAGGACAGGCGGCGGCGGCGCCTTCAAACGCTCATTTACGGCGCGGAGCGTCGCGTGAACAAATAGTCGAAGTAACCGGCAGGTATCGCGTGGTCATTGGAAAGCAACAATCGTGAGAACGAGCAGTCAGAGGCGGGCTCGTCGCGGGCCGTACATTGTCGGAAACGCGTAATGAGGCGTCGCATCGTTTGGCCTCGTCGTTAAAGTCTCGGGGCACGCAAGTCGTGGCAGCGATTACCGTCAGCGGTCAGCAGGGTTGACTTGTGTGGTCACCGAGCAATCGGTAAAGCCCCTACCGATATTCCCTCGCTTCTATCCCCTGCACCACGCACCAGCTACACCTCCTCGATGGTTATACTCTGCTCAACCAGACGGAGAATCGTAAACGAAAAGGAACGAACGGAGAAGAATGACAAGAGATTAATTCTCCGGCTACAGGGATTACTTTGTTGCATGCTAAGATCATTTAACGAGAGTCCAATCACATGACACGTACTAAGATCATTTACCGAGAGGCAAATGATGTGACAGATGCTAAGATTATTTATTGAGAGTCAAATGACATCTTCGATGTGCAGCGAATTGAATTAATATTATCGAATTAATATATATATAAATATATCGAATTAATTATATCACTCTAGAATTTTTGTTTTATTACGGTGTAATTTTCTTACATTAAGTTGGATTCTTAAGTTTTGCACTAAATATTCGTGTACGTTTATTACGAAACGATATTTTCCTAGCTTGGAATTATTTTTTATTGAACGAAATCTTTTTTGTTTCAAACGGAATGATTACTTATTTATGATAAAAACACTGTCATTATTTTTGATCTGTATTTATTAATATTTAGAGACACTTAAAATTCGAGCGTGCATCATCTGCAGCAGCTTTATCTCCTTTCTTATCTCGTCTGGTTGGCGGAGGTATAGCTACGCTTTTATGCACCGGCGAGCGAAGTTATTCGCGAATTCCAAGGAAAGCCAAGAGTGTACCTCTAGCAATGGCCTGACCATGCTGGACGGCGTGAGAGGACGCTTCGCCTCGGATCAGGAGTTATTCGAATGCGTTTTCAATCGAATCCGTGGCATCCGGAAGAGCACGAGGAATATTTCTCTGATTTCCACGAGTCATGTGACATGCGGTGAAACTAGAAATCCGATGCTCGGGCAGGCGTAATTCTACGCTGATTTTCAGCGATTTCAGATCGCGTGAGGGATAACGCGTTTGGGGAGATATGTGGAGTGGTTTTGAAATAATATTGAGAGACTCGAGAATATATCTGGCGGAGAGAAATACGCGCGTGAGAGGATTCGTCTCGTTGTGTTTTTCATATTCGCTGTCTGTTCGGCAAATATAAATGCGTGTTTCAGGCCGTAGGGTATATGATATTTCGTGTTCGGCGATACTCGATAATTTTGCGGGATAATTTATGATTTAGCATGGCAATTATGATTGCGTATCTCGTTTTCAATTTTTCTCTGAAATTTTGGGAATGAGATTTGAGATTGGTGCCAAATCTTTATTAGTGCTTTTTGTATTTTCATTTTGTTATAGGATACTCTAACTGTTATCAGTGGAAAATATATATATATATAATAATATTATACAAGTTTATGAACCGATTTGCGAAGTAATTTGATATTTAAAATATCAATTGTGATTTCTCGTCGTTTCAATTTTAAATTCAACTTCAAATGAGATATATGCATGGTGTCCCACGATCGTTAGGCATGAAAGAATTGCCTAGTAATTTCTGAGATTTACCAATATATACATATATAATAGAACGAAAATTTAAAAACCACCGGAAGTGTAATTAATATCAGCATGTCGATAATCGGTAAACTTTTATAATTTAAAGGATATCGATGTAACAGCTGGTGTTTCTGAACACGTGTTAAATCGACTTTAGAGATTTTAATAATTCGAAGAGGGTTCCGATTACACGAACTTTCCGTCGCAAATTTCAGGCACGTTAAATTACTTCCCCCACTATCGTTACCATCGTTATTCTCGTCTAATGCGAAAGATTTCCAAAGTTTTTGCCACGATCGCAACTCATCGTCGAAGAACCGTGTTCTCGACTTACAAAGAGCTCGCCAACGTTCGAATGTCAATATTTGAGCTCTGTATTTATATCTGAGATAATTTTCCCAGCCTTCCTAGAATAATCATCCTTATTGTTAACTTCTAAACTTCCTCCGCTTGAACCATTATCCTGATATTCCATAGCGTTGCTTAAGGCAATAAATTACTATAGCCAATAACTAATCTATCCCTTGAAAATAAATAAATGGAATAAACAATTAAAATATCGTAGATATATAAAAATCAGTTTTAATTTTTCCTACAGACAGTGAGCTTATAATTTTCACTAACTGCAAAATGAAAA
>NIJG01000024.1:579420-602007 GCA_002201625.1 Euglossa dilemma | reverse complement strand
TACTTGCAATTAGATCTGTCTTGATCCCCGACATTGAAAGTCCAATCGCTGGCAATCCCGGCTGAAGAAGAATCCTGCCATCGTTTCCTGATTCGACCGCGAAAAGGATTTCGCCTTATTCCCTGACGTTCTATCCGGATCCTTTTTATCCAGCAACGACTCGTGGAATTCGGTAAATTCCACGACGATCCGGAAATAAAGTAAACAGAAACATGGTGGCTCGGCCGCATCCAGAGAGAGAGAGAGTGGCCCTGCTCCGCGTACCGGGAAAAATCTGTTCCTGCAACTTCGACAACGCTGGCAGGGTTGCACTGGAATTTTGAAAGTTCCTCCATGGGAACGGACTTCTGTGCAACTCGTTTTGTTCTTGGCGCGTTTGCTTTTCTCGGTCAATTCCGAGCGGCCAGCACGACCACGTTGAAACGGCCGGATGCCCTGCTAGCCGTCCTCTCATCACCTTTTGCCCGTATGGTCTCGCGGTAACGAGATCAATTTTTATTTCGAAAAAGTTTCACTCCTTTCCTCCACGGTCAGCCCGAAAGTTCGGGACGCCGCTGCCCCGATAGAACGATCGCGAAGAATCGAATTCGGTGAACTTCCTTATGGGCCAGCCGATTTCGCCATCCCATCCTGCCTTGGCTCCGCGTCGAAAGGAGAAGCTTGATAGGATCAAGCTCAATCCCAGCTCGAAAAATCCTCGATACCGCGATTGCGTTTCTCTCGATGCGAGCGATGTCGCTGATTTGTGGATCGGCTTAGGCCGCGTCCGTGTAACGTGCTCGATGAAACGTGCAACCTCCCTTTTTGTAACCAACCGATGGATCGGCTATTGCCTCAGTTCCTGACTGGCAGAATTTTTGCTATTTCCGAAATTCGATCGGAATTTCATCGATTCCGATAAGCCACTTACTTTTTTGTACCTGCTTTTCTCTTTCTCTGGGGCACGTGTAATTCTGTCAGCTGATCTGAGGATCTTAACGTTTAACGTACTACTGTTAAGTGCTCGGTGAATGGGAAAAAAGTAGAAGCTTTAAAAAATGGAATAATAAAAAGAAATATTGACGCGTAATTAAGATGGTAACGTTGAACGTGGAATTTTTAGCGAAAGTTTGGAAAGTGGTGATTTAGACCATGAATTGTTTAGTATTAAACTTCTGATATTAATCTAACGTTTATATAAACATTCATTTTCGAAATTTTGGTCTTATAAAATCGCATGGATCTTAGAAAATAAGAAAAAATAAGAAAATCGCATGGGTCTTAGAAAATCGTCGAGTAAATGAATATCGACGACCTCGAAATTTGCAACATCGTTACCAAGACACCCTGTACATGATAGAAAATGACGTTTTCTTTTTACGTAATTCGTGTTCGTATTTTTAATATAATATTTGGGAATAGAACTGGTGGAAAAAATTGTAAAAACCGACTAGGATGAGGATATCATTGACATTCGACGGGATATCACAGTTTTCGAACTATTCCATATGTCGAACGAAAAAATGGCGGATCCAGGAATTGATTTGTTATTCGACGATATTTTCACGTGTTCCTGTCCGCCGAATCATCGTTCTTCCTTCATCTTCGTCAATTACGATTGACGTATCGTAAGCCCATGACACGGCACGCGCACTTGGTGGCCCTAACGGATTTGTAATTCATGGGTCCAATTTTTCAGCGGCGTTTCCGCATAGCGAGCCCACGGTTCGCGTGTACCAGGTCAAACGGGCATATCAATAGGGAAAAATTGCTCGTTGACAAAAATCACGCCCGTTGATTTACTAGACATGTCACTGTCCCCTTCTGCGCAATCACATATGTAGGTGAATGTAGCAGAATACAATGTACAATTAGATTCGAGTGTAGAGTTAAGTGCTCAGTGAAATTTCTTGTTTGTTATTTCCGATGAATAACAATGGATTATTATTCAACGAGTAATTATTTCCTTTCTTAATTTATGTCGATATGTATATTAATAAATATTGCAGTGGTATTATAATACTAAAATATTTAGGTATTCTTTGTTGTTTATTACTATTTTGATTGGTATTAATTGTTGAAAGATTATTAAACGTTTGTTGTTAATACTATATCGTTGTAAAATGCGGTGAATGAGTTAGATTTTTTTTTACTGGGATATTTTGTCATTATAATTACACGAGCTTACTTTATGGTTGTGTGGAACGAAGTGTCCTCCATCATTAATTTTTATTCGGATGTCAAAAGTAACAGATGAGACTNAACATAGAGCAAATGATTAGAACTCTCCATTACTCTCGATCTATTAATACTATTAATACTATTTTAATTATTATTAATTGTTGAAAATGTGTAAATTAAGAATCGAAGAAATTATCGAATAAAAAGAGCGTTTATGCAATTAGAGTAATGATATAAAAAGGAAGCAAATGGCAACAATGAATGGAGTTTCCAAATGATCACCTACCTGCCTAATCATAATTATACTAATTACGCTCAAAGCAGTTTCGTTAAGGAAACGAGAACCATTGTACTCCACCTGGTGTACTCGAAATTCAAAATAGCATTATTTGTCTTATTAGACGTTTATACTTAATTAATATTTCGTTGAATAATTTCATGGTTTTGACTTTTTATACAAATTTTCGAAATTTCGCTCGTAACTTTTTTGCCGGTAACTCTGTTCCTGGACTGGAGTATTAAACGCAAAAAATATTACACGTGTAACTTGTTGACGTACCATAACATAAATTTAATCTTAAAAAGTGGATCGTGGAATATCGTGAAATTTTACGCGTCAATTCGAAATAACGTTTAAATTCGAAATAACATTTAAATTCGAAAACTAGAAACCTGGGAATTGCTTAAATTCTACTGGTCCAGAGTTAAAATGTAAATTACATTTTTCAAAAAACTATTTCGAATATTATACTCACACGATTGTGACTACAGAATTGTTGCTCGATTTTGTGAAAAATAGTTATACAAACTTCTTTCAGATAGTATTACGAGTGTTTGAGTGAAATATAATAGTTAAAATGAAATCAAGAACTGTATTCACACAAGGATTTGATGAACTCGTATGATTGATGAGAAACACTTTACGAATCTCTTCAGACTAATCTCTCTCTTAAGCCTGTTTCATACTTTGCATACCGTGCCATTCTTCAGACTCATTCAAAGCGAAAAAATGTGCGTAAAAGTGATATAGGAAACACGCAACATTACTCCTTCATACTTGGCATAACATTCTGCAGGGCATTAACATTCCATGCTTAAAAAATAGCATTATTTATAACCTTCTCATACCAGCGTATCATCCTCAGTGGCGAAATCTGATAATAGCGATGAGGATGATTGCAAAAGTAATAAAATTTAAAACGAGACTCCAGAAAATAATAAAGTACATAAATATTATATCCTGTTCTCGATTTTTTATGAAATAGATTACTCAATTAGATGTACTACAATTTTATTTTCGCATAGTGTATAGATTATTAATATAAATTTTATTCTCTCCTATGAAAAGTTTAAATTCGCTTCTGTCGATTCTCAACTGATAAAAATTACGCCCTTAAGAGATATGTTTATATTACATTTGTTATATTTTACGGGTTAAAAATTTTTGTTGAATCGGTACGATATATGTAATAGTAATGATATTTATTACATTTGCGTTACAACGTTTATGGTAGATACGAGTCACGGTGGCGCTAGTGTGTTCGATGAAAAATTGATTCAGGACTGTCATAACAACAAAGCACGAATCGACATTGTGTCCAAACTTTTAGCTCACGGTTTATGATGGTTTTGGTCATTATTACTTCGCGATTCACAAATTCATGTTTATAATAAAAATGATCTTTAGTTCACCAAAGTCTCCCTTAATTTGAACGGCACAAAGAATATTTTGTAACCAATTTTTATTATATCAAGGAACTAAAAGTGGATAGAAAAATTTGTACTTATATTTGAAAACAAGATTGATGATCTAAAACATTCCAATTTCGTTTAATTTAAAACGCAATAATATTTCCGTGCCCGATGGAAATTATTTTATTTTATTTTCTGTCACCTTATGTTCCAAAGAGTTAAGGAGCTAATGACCCACATGTAGACCACCCATTGCATTAAATCATCTTCCCTTTAAAATCGAACACGATATCGAATCTTCTTCTTCTTTGCAAACGCTTCAGTCTACCTCGTATACTTCGCCAATTAAAACGTGAAATGTAAATAACCGAACACCCTCGTACTCGTCCATATATCAACAAACCGGCGTGCGGTTGGCTGGAAAATTAATTCTGATAATTCGAATCCTTTAATCCATCTGCCCCACGCGTGCTGGGTCTAGGAGCGATCCAGCAGCGCGACCGGAAGGGCCTCTATGCAGCTAGGGCATAAGTGATATAGTATCGATAATATACAGCGCGCAGAGATGAAAACGACAAATCGGCCGCAATATCAACAAGGTGTTTCGGCCGCGGGCAGTAACTCGATAGGGATGTAAAACGTTTTAACTTCCGTGGTGTTCGCTATTATTTATCCAATTCAGAGCGCTCGATATCTGGCCGATGCACCGGCGAAACTACACGCTTGCCTAAGCAGCTTTGGGCCGGCGGAGTAAGTAGTAACACCGGCTCATTCGTCTATTTGTACAGGCCCATAGGAGCCTAGGACTAAAGTGGCCATGGCTATCAGAGACGATCTCGAACGTCTATTTATACGGTAACCCGGCTATCAGATACAGACTGGATTACGAGGTCGGTATCGTGCACTTAATCTTACATCGGTATCCGCAGGCCCATTTGTACCGCGTGTACTACCTGCGTACCAACCCCGGCTTGCGTTGCAAATTTTTGTCCCCGTCTTTCCTGTAATAATTCCGCCCTTTCCTTCCTTTTGCGCCTCCTCGATCGCTCTTCCAGGCTATACTGGGTGAATCATGCGATTGGCATGGGTTACGTGATTCATAGAGTCGATGATGTACGGAGATAGCGTGTGGTAAGGTTCGATTGTTTTACAGTGGCTGTTCTATTCCGACTTTACCCTTGTTTCCTGCGGTTCGGCAATTTAAACGTGGCCAGAATTTAAAGTGTATTGTACGCACGTTTTCAATTGCGAGGTGTGAAAAGACTAATATTATATACTGGCACAATGGTAGATACTCACATACGCGGGTATTATACAAAAGTAAATGATCCAGTTGTTTTCAGTAGTTTATGGTGGGAAAGGATGTTTTTTATATTTCGATATAATTTAAAGTATATTACGTGCACGTTTACAATTGCGAAGTGTCAAACTGTATTATACAGAATTAAACAAATGTCGCGATTAGTCTGAATACCTATTTTTACATTTTCATCCTCTACATTTTTATTCTATTATTTTCATTCGTGTTTATTTTTTTCTGATGATACATGAGAATACGTACAGTTATATTGTTTCCTTTGCCTTCTTTTTCGTGGGATTGTATTATGTATTTTTCCGATTTTTTGTTTGTGTCCTTTTTATTTCTTTTCATCCCGTGTACACGCGAGATTCTTTCTACATGGCGGATGAATGCCGGGTAAAGAATCGTTAAACAATTGGTTTGCAACAAAGTATAAAGCTCGTGTTAAGCTAAAGGGATTTAAAATATAGAATTGTAGTCGATAACAATATTTTTTATTGTTTCCTCGTTTCCTGGGCTTGAAGGGAGGAATTAGTTAAACGTGTTAAGAGAATTGTGCGGATGTGAATGAAACGTGTCAACAAATATTGCGTAACTGAATAGAACGCGTTGAAAAAAGAAAACCGGATACAAGTGGATCGTGTAAAAAATGTACCGTGGAAAAAAAAATACGACATGTCACTTTAGAATATTATTCAAATGGCAGAATAATGCTTAGAAATAATAATTAGAATAGATATTTTATTTCTATACAATTGTTTTGAGAGATTATCGGTATACAAATTTTAAAGTCAGTCATTTATAAGATAGATTTTGGGATATAAATTTTTAAATTGATGTTATGCTATTTTTACGTTCTTAAAATTTTTCAAATATTTCTATATAGAGAATTTGTGCAATTTTAATTATTTTAATATTTTAATATTATTTTTTTTTATAGTATTTTGTAGGAAAATATACCGGTGCAGAAGAGAAAGAAAGTTAAAATCACGAAAACAATGGAGGTACGTCTACAGGGTGTCCTAAGCAATTGGGTTAAGCCGTAGGTTTAAAATGGTAGAATGTGGAAGAAAATTTCATTAGGCAAAATGAAATAGTTTCGAATGGTGCATCACGTGGTGCATGCTTTCTCTCTGGAAGCGGAGATTTTCAAGATTTTAAAAACACCAGTATTTTTTTAAATGGAACTATATATTTTTATTTCATAGAGAGAATTTATATTAAAATACGTTCAGTGATATGTTTTAGGAAGGCTAGTTTGAAAAATATTTTAACTTTTTTTTGGAAAATTTAGTATCCTAGTTTCGTATATATTAAATTTTGCAAAGTTGAAACTATATCGTTTCACAACTCTATCTAACAACACCAATACATTCTTCGCAATCCTATTTCAAGTTTTTATAAGCATTCATCAAAGTCTACATTTTTCTTGTATTTCAAATGGAACAAATGAAACATAGCTCGTTAGAATATTTACTTATCTTGTAATGAAAAATCTATTTCCTCATTGTCATATAAAATTATTCTAAAATAGATTGCGATTATTAAATCTGGTGTTTAATATCATATTACTTTTCTTGATTTATTTATCACAAATACAATACTTATGTTATTATACAATATTTATTTAACACTAAAAATGCCAACCTAAACATAATGACTAATTTCAGAATTTTTATTTTAGCAATTAGCATTAGAAAACCTTCAAATGGCTACTTTCCTATAGTAGAAAAGTCTTCCAGTACAAATTGTCAATAAATCTTTCACTGCATAAAATTAATATCCATTAATTACACCCTTATCAAACGTAACACCGAATTCTACCTCACCTGCATTTTGCATAAAAAGATTATATAAACTTACTGTTCTGTTATGCACTACATATCTATAGACCAAACATACAATACCTGAACGTAGCCAATAGAGAACAAAAGCCTTAACGCGAGGATAATCCTGCGATATCTATACTGGAAAGCACTGTATCATGCAATAAACATAAATTCCACATTTGTAATATCCAAACCTCTAATATCCAAACCTCTAAACGTTAATCCCTTCAAAAGCCGAATTTACCCGAGACATCCGAACGCAAACTAGACCGTAGACCCTTGCGCCATTTGACGCCTCATCCTCCGCACCTTTTTGTTCCCTAAATTGTAACTACGCTAACACCCGAACAGAGTCCAGTTTTACCAACGGCAATTCACGTGGACGAACGCCTTTTAACCGTTATTAATTGCCCGGTATTAATATAAACACCGGGCTTAAAGAGAATTAATGTACCCATCCACGACTTAGCAGGCTTGCTAGGAGAAAATCTGACCCGGCGGATTTACGTGGTTATTCGGATCCTGCTGGCTGAGGAAATTAGCGTTAGGTCATACACGACCACTGTGTTATTCCTGGACCTCATCTCGCCGCTTTTAGCACAATGCATGTATTTTCATGGTCTTTGCTCGATTAAACTTAACGCTTGGCCCCTGTGCTACCTTGGATATAGGTCGGCGCGGCTTCCATCTACTGTTTATTAATTAGAACGTTCTTCTTTGTTGCTTTAATTGCTCGTGTTCGTCAGGGTGAATATTAAAACGAGGGTGATTATGCGTGATACGTTTCAGGTTCGGTGTAAAAGAGTTTGACGAGTCGCTTGGAGGGTTGGTTTTAGTGAACCGTGTTTTTGCCTGGCTGTTCAGCCTCTTTGCGATTAGATCATCGCTTTCACAGCGTGATTTTATGTTTTGCTCCAAGTTTAATTGAGAGATTCGAAGCTAGGACTAGTGCGAGTGGGAATGAAATCGTTTAATCCAAAGGATTGTAGTAATAATACGTATACTGTAATGTGATTAGTGCTGAATTAAAAGCACTTACTCTGAGAAAAAGAAAGGGATATTTTAATTATGATGTTTATAGAAATATATGAGTGTATATTTTATTTAGATTTTGGAAGAAAAGATAGCTGTGTTTACTATGTTTTTATCTTTTTTATTTTGGATACATGAATAATTGCTTTTTAGATTTTATTAAAAAAATATTTCACGATGTATATACACTCTGATAAATTTACATTATAAATAGCGAGTTTCAGAGATCCCGGAATAATTATCTCGGCATATACATATTTTATTCACTGTTTTGTTCATGTAGACCGTTCAATGAATATTATTGTCTTCGTTATACTGTTGGTTATTTAAAAATTTTCTTGCATATGTAAATTTAGTAATTGTTTTGTTTTAATTAAATAATGTCTATTGCTTATTCTTGTTTATTTTACTCGTAATTTTATGTCGTAAAAGTTCCGGTTGTATACACGTATCTAAAAGTAGCTATCTTTGAGTAGAAAAATACCGTTCTTTAGGAACACTCGTCACTAACACACCGGTCTTACAGTTCATGATATGCAAATGACCTCTTTCTGCATGTAAAGTACCATACATTAAAAAGTACGATGAGCCTCCAAATGCATATCATATGTATACGCCATTTTTGCTCTTGCAATTTCTTCGATATGCAAAATACAGCAAAAAATTATGCAGAATTGCATGCAAAAAGTACACATTACCGTGCACCATACGTATTTGCTTCTAATTAGAGTAATTTAAATTTAAATCGAATTTCAGTAATTACGACGTTGAACGAAAATTGTTTCTTTGAATTTTTATTTTTATTCTTAAGCATTTTCGTGAACCGCATAATGCAAATTATTAAAAATATGCGAAATCTTGTATGAAAAACATTTTTTTGTAAATGTGAATTAAAATTTCAATGTGTAACTATCGAATATATGAATATTTAATTTTCGCGTAATAACACATTCTTTTATATGTCTTTATTTTTCAAATTATGGTCCTTATTTTTCACAAATAATTTTATATTTTATTACTCTGAAATGAAATACAAGTCAAGTTGCATTTCAAATATTATAGTTTTTTTTTCACAACGTAGCAGCATGTACTTATTTCAATTTCTCCAGGATACTTAATTAAATATATAAATAAAGAAGTATAATATGATACATATAGCATATACATAAATTATACATATACATATACTATATATATTCACATTACAATTGATACGATAATCAAAATTTAACAAATTACATCCAAAAGTCAAATACATTTGACTTCTTTTGTACATGGTATCTCTTTATTCTTTTATTATTTTTTTGTTACGATCACTTTGTTAATTTACCTCACGTAATATGCTTATTTGATAATAATATATCCATAAATAAAATAAAAAGTATTACTATATGCAATTATATACTACCTTAGTGTAGTCCTTTTTGTATAGTTTGCTTTCTACGAAACAAGTTCCATATATTTCTAGTAATCAATACCTGCATGACCTATCCTACCCAATTTTTCATTATCCATTTTCATCAGTACCCCTTCGCCATGCAGAAGGCTCAAGTGCAACCACCTATATAACTCAAACAAGAATCATTTTCAAACAAGCCGGCCCCATTTTCATCAACCCTCCACCGCAAAAATCCATCGCACGCATCTCTTAATTACACATTCGCCAGCCGGAACCGGAAATTCCCGAGATTCTGACACGGACCCGAGCATGTATCCCTCACACATAGGACACACGCGCACACACACACACACGGTGGTAAATGCGTGAACCGTGGTAGCACGCGTGCACGCTCGTCGGAGCACCCTTTTCATTCATCTTTCCACTTTCACCGCTGCGTCGTATTAATGCACGCAATAATTACGGTCATTATCACGGGCTGTGTCGCGATAAATCCACAAAGACGCCCCACCGGCATGGCGGCGGGGACGCTCGGCCGGCCGACTCTTTTTTAACGCTATATCAACGCACTCGCGTGCCAAGGAGGCACGCCGCGGCGAGCCTCCGTGAACCCAACGCTCCGGGGCTCGTACACGGCGCGACCAACTCACTCAGCCAACTAAATCTTTTTTAACGCTATATCAACGCACTCGCGTGCCAAGGAAATACGGTGCGACGAACTTGCGATGCGCCGTGAATCTAAATCTCCGGGATTCGTTCACAGCGCGATTAAAACACTGAATTGTTCGACTTATTTCTGATATTATATCAACTAATAACTCGTGTTCCAAGGAAATATGGCGTGGTGAGTTTAGAGTTCGCCGTGAACCTAGTACTCTTGCTCTCGGTTACGGCACAACCAAGTGACTGAATTAATCAAATCTTTTTTAACGTTATATCAACGCACTCGCGTGCCAAGGAAATACGGTGGCGGCGAACTTGGGAAGCGCTGTGAATCTAAATCTCCGGGATTCGTTAACGGCGCGACTAAAGGACTAAATTGTTCGACTTATTTCTGATATTATATCAACTAATAACTCGTGTGATGAATTTGTAATCTACCGTGAAGCTAGTAGTCTGGCTCTTAAGTACAGTATGGTCATGTGACTCGGTCAACTAAATCTTCTTTAACGCTATATCAACGCACTCGTGTGCCATGGAAATAAGAATTCCCTTGCCACGAGTCTCACACCGATATTCTAATCGAAGTGATTAAAACACAACGATTTTAAGATACACCGTGAACCCAAGACTCCAGGACTCATATACATACGGCTCTGTGAACTGACTTAGTCGATTGACAACTACGGTGTGTAGATGGGGTCCTCCCTCAAACGTTATTGAAATTGTCCTTTGAGTTTGGCCTGGTTATCCTCCGTTTGGCGTTGATACTAGAAATGGCGAAGAGAAAAGAACGGGATTCGTTTTTGTTCTGGGCCTACTAGTAGACTCATCAGTAATACTACTTACACGACGACGATACTATTGGAAGACCTAGGTTAGTTGGGTATATAGAAAAGCAGGATTTACCGAGGACTTGCGAGAAAATCCTCGAACCTCCTTCAACCTGGAAGCTACCTGACGGTAACGCCGAGACCGACGGTCGCTACAACTCCTTTTTCGTCTCCAAATCAACGCATTCGCGTGCCGAGTTGACTCCGCAGCTCTCCGTGATCCCAGCACTGCGTGGCTCGTTCACGGTGCGACCACGTGACTCGGCCGAGCGCTTGGCTCGAGCCACGGAACTTTTGACATGCGTGTATTTACCAACCGCACGGGGCCCGGCGGTTGGTAAATTGCATATCCCAATGTACGCGCGAGGGGCCGTTGCTCGTTTACGTATCTGCCCGCCGGTGTGTATCGAGTTATCCCAGTTCCGAGCCATGGACCAGCCGTGGTTTCCCTGCTACCGCATAGTTCGCAATGCTTCTAATTCTGCATCGCCTCTCCTCGCCGATGCCCTGCGCTTCCTACCAGGCGACTCGTTTCACCTCGCGCCACCCCTGTCGCTTTTCATCCCTGTTTCCAGCTTTTACGTGCTTATAGGGCAAACTGCGAGTTGCCGAGGGAGATTGTGCAAGTATGCCGATCGTGTCGGAGATTTCGTGGGCCGAGGAATGCCTGGGATCTGGTCTTCAAGGTTTGTGCAGACCGTGTGAATGATAATCACGTTTCGTGTATTGTTTTCCTTTTTTTGGGNTAATCACATTTCGTGAATTGTTTTCCTTTTTTTTTTTTTGGAAAATTTGACGCGTTTGTAATGGTGATTTGTGGGGTGTGGAGATAGAATGATGTCTTTAGTTACTATCTGAATTTATGCTTCTTAGATTTTTAGAGGTAGATGTGAATATGATAGTGTTTCAGGATAAATTATATCGATATTCTTTTTATTTTATCTTGAGAATTGGCATTAATAACAAGTCTCGGATTTGGACTCCTATGTCGAGTATGACTCGACATGAGTTTTTATCTCGCGAGCTCCTTTTTCATATGAAAATTTAAAATACAACGGTGGTGTAGATAAAATTGACGTTTAATTGAATTTGTTTTCTTCCTTTATTTATTCAAATTGTCCTATTTTTTAGACGAAGTAAATTTCAAATAAAACACTTGAAGGCGTTAGGAGCAGCTAGTAACGAAATTGAAATATAATTCGGAGTGCAAGGGGTTAATATACCTCGTTCGTTACTTTCATAACAGAATATGATGTAATTGAATTTGTAGACGATATTTTCCGAAAATTCGTGAGTTTGGAACTTGTAATTTCGCGAGTGTGTGTGGCGATTCGTTTTTCGAGAAATAGTACTTTATGTCTCATAACAAGACTATATATCGTGGCTTATGTTACTTACCTGAGAACTTTGCAGCGTGTCGGATGTGTTTTAACAAATATTACCGTAACTTACGATTGAAATTTATTAAATGTGAACAGGAGCAAGTTTCCTCATGGGTTTCCATATATGACGCTGCGCTATGAAACAAAATTACCCATTAAACGTAATTGAAACTTCTATAATATCAAACTCCTAAAAGAGAATCAAGTCATCGCATACGCAGAATAGTTGAACGAGAATGAGATGTTCAGAGCGTAAATATTTAAAAATTTCATGGCAGTAAGAAGGTCCAGTTATTGATCTTGTCCGCGGCTAATTGCACTAGTCTTGTAATTACGTCTGTTATTAATCTGATAATATTCATCAAGTCATGTCTTTAACCAGTTCCAATCGTTTTTGCGAATTTAATAATCCTTTAATTATAATCCTCTTATATTCTTGCCCATAATAATTACTTTGGATTTTAATAGAATTACTATCATTTTCTCAATCTTGCGCTTATACGCCGAGGAATTAGGCGAATCGAATGTCCTAGCAAATGACATTTAATTGATAATGACAGAGTCGTGTTCGGTCGTGCTTATAGGGTAATTAAATTTTTGCTACTTTTTTTCGAAATTAAATTTGCAATTTGTGTAAAATTACCAAATATTAGAAGAACAGTTGTGTGTGTGTAATGTGCTTTAGAGATAGTGATCATCCTAAACGCGAGGTGGACTCTTGTCACGCTCCATATTGATGGTATGCGATTCAACCGGTGTTACAATACATATATCGTCGTTCGTTTTCATTTCCATGATGACGTAAATTCTGTTTACGTCAAATGAATATACGATCATGTTTTACGTGACGAATTATTGTCGTTGTAAGAGTTCGACTGATGGAGAATAAATGGCTGATCGAATTTTTAAACTGTTACGATTCGTATTCATGTTTCATTTTTCATTCGTTCTGTAATCAAAAGGCATCCGGTTGTAATCAATGCATTTTTATCGATAAAACATGATTCTGGGTGCTCTCGAAATTACGTTCCCAAGATTTAATCATTACTGTTCTATGGTGTAGGAATATTCGTTTCGAAACAGGTTTTGATTTAGCGAGTTAATTTTCTGACGAGATAATAATTATATTTGACGAAAGCAACTAATTATATAATAACAATTTATTTTCCTTTGAAAAATTCATCTAATTATGAAGTTCACTTGGTCTATTAAATCATTTGGAAAGTAAGGAATTTTTGTTACTATCACCGCATATAGTTTTTATAATTCTCAAATTGTTGAATCACAGATAACCATAACAGATTAGTCGACTTAATTTTACAACACCTTATTTTGTTTTACACTTTTATATTTTTTATGAGAAGCTAGTAATGGTCTTTCCTAGATAAAATCAAATGTCCTGGCATTAAATTCGCTAAATTGATATTACCATGGCCTAAGGATAGAAATTCGTGGTTAAAACCATAAATGGAACTGTGATAAATTTATATTTTATGTGAAATGCGCGCCGGTGATATTGCGATATTAAAGTACTGTTAGAGAGCACGAATATTTTTCGTTTATGGTTAAAGAATCAGATTTATCAGACGCATAAATTCGATTCCGAGAGAGCAACCAATGGTACGTTCGTACACCAGAGATGTTCGTGAATTCGGAAACCTTACTTTCCCGTTTTCCTCCGAAGGATTCAATGGACCGACGTATTGCAGGATGCAGTGGGGTAAGAGTTGGTCACTTTGACAATATTCCATGCCAGCACGTATCATTTTCCATAAATATTATGCTTCCTATCGAATAAACAGCGACCTAAAAGCACTTAAAGGTTCATTTTAGCATTGCTGTTTCAAATGTTGATTTTTCATATTGAAAACTAATATAAATTCGATATGCTATTGTCTACTTTCATTGCTAGAGAATCAACTCTAGAATTTAGTAATGCAGTATTAATATCTCTCCTTTTTCTTTTTATATATCATCTAGTAAGCTTGAAAATAAATTTCAGTATAATTTATACTCCTCCATGAATGTCTAAAAATAATTGGAAAAAGAGATATCTATATTTTTTATAATAATCCGAATACGAACAAGTTATACATTCAAAAGTTATTCAACGTGTCAATCCTGCGGCATCGAATTTATCGGAATATTCGTCAGTACTTTCGCTCCTCGACGTACACCAAGATTATCGTAATGTATCAATAAATCTTACGGGTTGCGTAAAAATGCCAAAATTTATATACTCGAACCTTCTCTCGGCAAGACGCGTACGTAGAACCTAAAAGGAAGATCGAAACAGGCGGACTCCATGTATAATTTTCCTCCTCTTACCTACCAACGGAAAATTGATTATAATCAACAACTGCAAGCGCAGGTTAAGGAGACAGTTCCGGGCGGACTATTCCCCCAGTGATAAACGCAACATCACGATTTTTCCACTTTGTTTCATTCTTATTCCAAGCTCCGCCGGTTGCCATTCGCCTAGCTGAAACTCGTTGGGAGGTGGTAAAAGCACGGTACGCTATGTTATCATCCGGCATACCTTTCCACGTTGTACATGATAATAATATGGCGTAGCCAGCATCGTGGAATACATAGTACGTTTACGGGCCATGCATAGAATAATTTTGCCCGGTAATTTTTGTTAATTTATCAAATTACTCGGCCAGTTTCCACGCCGGGAACTTGTACTTCCGTGATAAATAGCATCTACCCGGAATCGTGAGTCTCGCGATGAAAGGGGGCTCCTAATAACCGATACGGGTCGTTCGTGATTTAGTGCTCTGCCTGATGTTGCGTAATCGCATTATCTATATTTACTTACCCACATCTTCCCCGCATCCGCACCTCTGTAACCAACCGAAAATTCAACGAAGACGCCGTTCCGGTTGCCTTTGGTCTGGCTCGTGACACGACGTTGCAATGTCGCTGGCTCCTTCATTTTGGCTGTTTAATTACGCTGTTCGACGGGGATTCTAATCTGCAATATCCATTGGGTATTTCTTGCCGAGTTTGCATTCTTGAAGAGGAGTTCGTAATCGAAATTGCACTGTTGTCCTGTGGTTTCGATGTTGCGAATTTTCCTAAAATGGCACGATGTTTGGCTATGTGATAATCAAAAATTATAGACAAGGCTATATATACTATAGATAAAGCAGTAACTCACTCCATTGCTTTATCAGAATATACCACCAAAAATCGAAATACTAATTTATGAAACTAAAAGTATCACGTCTTAATGATCCCACCCAACCTAGGAAAATTTTTTATGTAACTCACTGCACTGTTCTGTCAACATATGCCACCAAAAATCGAAATACAAATTTATGAAGAGGATGAACGTGTTACGCTAAACGTGTAACATCAACAGCCCAAAAGTAAAAATTTCCCGAGCGTAAACGAAGCGATGCGTGACGAATGGAGTATGCACGTATCCGTAATACCATAAATTGAAATACGAATTTACTAAACTAAAGTTATTACGGCTAGAGCTATCAAACACGATTATATCTCATCCTGTGACAAGGAATCGTAGATAATCGACGCAGAGCTTTGCCAAAAGTCGTCAACCCTACGTGTAACATCAACAGCCCAAAAGTAAAAATTTCCCGAGCGTAAACGAAGCGATGCGTGTCGAACGGAGTATCCACGTACCATAATGCCCCTGTATCGCCTGAACTGGCAACTTAGCACACTCGAGCAGTACTTTTAGGCTCGGTTGATTTACACCTGTACTTTTAGGCTCGATTGATTTTACGAGCGCGCAATATCGCTGGAGCCAGGCATACCGGGAACGCGCGGTGCCCGAGTGACGATGAAACTTGCGTGGATGAGACGTTACGGTCGATTACACGATCCCGATCAGGTATACCAGTTCATTGCCAGACGTATCTCCGATTCCAGGTTAAGCCGCGTCGAGGGAATCCAGCTCTTTCTCTCGGTCAGCTGTTTCGGGAATCGATCGGGAACACGATCGCGAACAAGGCTGATAACTTGTGATCGGCGATTCGGTATGGCGTTACACGCCTCGTCTAACCTCTGCGCAAAAACGATAAGAACCGAGGCGATATCGTGATAGAGGGTGTTCCACTACGTGCACTTGACGTTATGCTTAATTACGTCTACCTCTGCTTGGCTATGGTGGTCTTGACTATGCGTAGCCAGTAAACGTTCTGCTAAAGAGCAAGGTTGTAGTACGTTGATGGTGGTCCCGCCTCGCTTTCCTCTTTCGTTCTTCCTAAGAGCTGATCCAACGTGACGTGCAGGTCCTAGGAAACCAGATACCAGCCGCGGTTTTTATCCGTTCACGTGAGAGGTTATCTCGAACGGTATTGAAGCACTTAATGCGTTCCTTTTTTTTCTTCTTCTTCTTTCTCCTTTTTTTGCTGTTAATATTTGGGAAACACGAGGAAATGACAGGGCAGATCCGACGAGTAATAGGGTATTGGTTTATTTATTTGTCTGTGCTGACTTCCTGTTTCCTGGGGCTGCACAGACGCGTTCTGACGCGGAGGCTTTTAATTGGGTATATTAGTTCACTTTATCGATGGCGGCAAAAGGAATTACTGGAAACATGCAAGTAATTTGCATATGCAGATGGGAGGATGATTATTAATATTTATTTCCGTTGTGTACACCATATTTATGATTATACGTAGCTTTTATGCGTCATGCGTAAATCACTGTGTGTAAGTATATGTTTGTATATATAATAATGTTTGGTTTTTGTTCGATTATATTTCTCTTTTTTATTTTTATCCTTGGTTCTGTGCTTTGGTTTATTAGGTTTTGAAGAGAAATTTTAATGAACCTAAAGAAAAATATAAAAATAAGGAATTATATCGAATAGTATATGAATCTTCTTTTTCGTAATATTTTGGTATTTATTTAATTGCTTTATGACGTGTCTTCTGAAAAATTTCCTAAGTATATATAAAACTTCACTAAATATTAGAATGTGTCAATATTGTATAATATATTCTATAAAAACTACGTTACAATAATTACCGTTGACATTAATACTAGATGAAATTAGTATTTTCGAATATTTCGTTCAGAAAATGTAAGGGAAAATAGAGATATAAATATTTGTCGATGAATATTTAATGACTAGAATTTTAGGAAAGAAGTTTATGTAACAATGACAGTGGTATTAAAAATCTTCGAAATAGACCACTATTTCGTATATTAAAACTATGATCATTGAAACAAAATTTTTTATCAATTGAAATCGTTAAATTAATTTAAATTAACGATTGCATTGTTATTTCTTATTTCCACATAACACTTTCGCAGTGTCAGCCACTATAGTGAGACTATTGCCAGAGCGATTTAAATGTACATAAACAATAGGATGGAACAAAATAAATCTCGAACGCAGTGCAGTACCCACTTTGCTTCGCAGCGTGGTATACTTTCTGCTTCGCGTAATCAAAGCCTGCTTTCAGTTTGCCAAAACTTCAACGTCGAATCTTTTTACAACTAATACACATTCGTAGAAATACTTGGATACGAGTCTGTTTATTTTCGTCCTAGATTCACCTGCAGAAATTTTGTTTAAATTCGCGATTTCGCTACTGTGGCTTCTTTTTACAACTAAGTTCTCCCAACCAGGTCAATTTACGCGTTCCCTTCCTTTATTTTCCCTTCGAGTGTTCTCGCTTTTTCAGCGAAAAATCCTCGGATCGACGATAAATAAATGAATTAATAGGAATAATTAAGAATCCACGGGAAGGAATAAAAATTCGTTTTTGAGCGTTCGAAATCGTGGCGGAGCAAGTGTAATTATACGAAATTCCTATTTATGTTTCTTCTCTCCGGTCGATTTTCCGGATTTTATACCCCTGCAGCGCGCACTTGGCTAAATTTTTTGAAACAAATTCTTTGGCGTGGCTCCAAGCTAACTTAGGATGTACGCTCACTTCCAGCTGAATATTTCTCTAGGATTGGACATTTAAAATTCTATTAGCAAAGCACGTGTTCTGATTCAGGCGTTCGACGTAGTATACGCGTGTACTCTGACCCGGAAAATGAATCTTGGAATTGAAGATTGTAGCTGTGATGAAAATCCAAAGTCCCCTGGAAATAATTCCTATCCATGCTTTCGTACATTTCCGTAATTTCCTCTTGTATTTGAGTTCGAAGCTTGTATTTTATTTGCTGCTTTCCGATGTCTGGGCTGCGTTAATTCATACTCGAGAATATTATTTTCGTTCTATCCTATTTCGCATTTTGTTAGAATATTCTGGATATTATATAATCCGTATCGCAACCTTTCTTAGAGTTTAAAGATTCTTCCGTGAAAATTAACTTCAGACTCAGTTTCCACAAATTAAAAATTTTGTCGACTGTACCACCTTCCCTCTGTGCCTCGCGATTGGTCCACAGGGAGTGCTCAGCGCAAATCCACATGTACGTGTCTGCAATTATCAAATTGTTGAATTTCAGTTCCCTGTGTACCTTTCTTCTTTGCGGAATGCTCACGCGATTAAAATTTCGAAAAATATGCAGAGCAGAGTGAACGTTCGATATTTATCTGTGAAAAATTCGCGACTGGAATTTGGTAAATAAATTGTACATGTAAATTAATGAAATAATTAATCTCTATTATAAAACTGACGTTATTTTTTTTGAGTGGTAAATAAAGAATCGTATAATAATTAACGCGTGAAATTATTTGATTTCGATATCTCGCATATTGTTATATTATCTTAAAATTAATATATTAATTAATATCAGTCTTTAAAATTTCATGGTGTCTGTGAGTGGTCTCTCGAGTGCAAAGGGTGAAAGTAGAAAAATTTTAGGTCTGTCATGTCGCTTTTAACATGGAACTCCAATAGAAAGGAAGTTCATCTATTATCCCCGAAATAAAAACAGCGTTTGCCCATTGTCGTAGATATACTAACGTGAACCTATTGACGAAATTCCAGACGAGTGGTATATTTCCTTGCCACTCTATACAGGCATTAGATATCAAATCGTTCACACGGCAGATATCGGTATCACAGTGCACGCGTACGTGTCCTGCAGAAAATTGATTCGATTAAAAATCACCGAGCGTAAACAGATAACAGCAATAATTCCCAAGCGCCGTTTCGATATTCTCTTTTTATTGGAACCATTGTCCGACCCGTGACACCAGCCTGTCCGCCCTCCCGGTATCTCGTTTTATTTCCGTTTCGCGCGTTTCCATTCGTCAACAACGCGGATGCCGGTTGGTAAGTTGGTATCGGGCAAGGAAGGAAGAGGGCGATTAGACAAATTAATACGTCACGAGAGCTTAACGCTGACAACAGAGAGGACGTAGATCGTTGAGCGAGGCTCCCTGCACACGGTTCACGCTCGTGTACCCGGCGTGTTTGTATGAGACAGATAACATCTCCTCACGAGGGATGAGGGGGGCCAAGTGCACCCGCATCCCTGCGTCGCGGGGCACCGTGATGTCCCATGGCCCCAATGACCCTATCTTCTCCGCGTTCCTGCCCTCTCTCCTCTTCTCTCCTTCTCCTCGCTCTGACTTCTATCCCTCTGGTCCTGTCTGTTTTCTCTTCTTTCGCCTTCGGCTCCTGCTACCGCATTGAGTTTCTCCTGGCCATACTTCCAGCTCCATGGTTCGCTGCCTCCTCGTATCGCGGCTCCCCCATGGCTGCATCCTGGCTAGATGCACCACGCAGGCTCCACGGGTACACCTGGACCAGTGGACCTGTGTGTGCACACGCGAACCTGACTGTGCGTATCGCTAGGCCAGGCATGAGTCTTTCAGCCTGAGTTATGGTGTATACCGTGCAGAGATGAGAGGATGACTCGATGAAGGAATGCAGCTCTGATTGGTCATAGTGTAATAGGCCTCTCTTTCATTGATATGATCGCCGGGGCTGGGGTGCAGCCACTTCTTTTTATTGATTCAAACTGTCACATCTGTTACGCCGGTCGGCGAGTTGGTAATTGGGACGGTGTCGAGCCAGCACGGGTACACTATTTGCTCCGCTTCGCTGCACCTTAGACAGTCTTGAAATTTATACTTTTAAGACCCGCGGTATATTCTCTCACGCGGTGGTAGGGTAACCCTGTTTATTTTAGGTTGAGTGGTCAATACTCCTGGTATTTGTGTCACTGTTTTATCACTCGACATCGCCCCGTGTAATCTAACTATTTATGGACTACTTTTACACTCGATAACGAACATTCGCGTGACTTGTCTCTCGAGAAGGATTAAAGAAGATGCCAAACTACCGGCTACAGTGGTTCTCCGTTTATCGCGTATTAACCCTTTACGGTCTAAATTATATTTCGATTTCGTTTCGTTTGAAATTCACTTCGACTAACAAATATGGCAATTGAAATAAATAAAGGCAGAAATAAATTTGATTAAACCTTTCGCTACTATGGGTGAGTGTAATCACCGACCACCAAAATAGTGCCAAAATTTAAGAAAAATGCTATCGTTCTATTTAACATTCTTCGAAAAGAATTCCAAACGTTTTTCTTTCTTTCTCTTTTCTCAAAAAGATTGATACCGAATGTTAAAGACTTTGTTGGCGTAGTGTTTCTCCACATTTGACATACCATTGCAAAAGTATAACATTTCCTGGTAATAAAAATTCGCGTACCCTGTAAACGTGTAATTCGAACAGAACGAAGCCTCGTCGAAGCCTTTTCGGGATAAATGGGATAGATAATTTGGACAGAGGGTTGCATCTCGGCGATCGTGTAGTATAATGTGGGTCTATTACAGCGTGGTCGGTTAGACACGCATTCTTCCCAATCGCTAACTCACCGACCGCGTGTAGGACATGTCCTGTCCCTCTGCTGTCTTGTTAGCCATCTTCTCAGCCCTGTACAGTAGGCGCGACCGTTGGAACAGGCCATGGTGCCCCGGATGGCACGAGGAGCGGGGCTAAGGGGCTGCAGGAAGTTGAGGATGGCCGCAAGTTGAGGCGGCCTCGTCGGTTGCTCACCACGAAGAACGTTTCAATCGAGGCAGCGGGAGTCTTAGAGGTTCATCGAGCGTGATCTAAATCGATATTCAAGTTCGCCAAGTTCGCTGAAATCTCTTGGTGCTAGACTGTCGGTGAGACGGAAACTCCTGGGAGTAGTTAGGAACACTGGTAATCGAAATTTTTCCACCGTAATTATCGTTGTCCGGGATTCTTTGAATTATTGCATTGCGTTAAGACGTGCACGGGTAAATTACCGAGCAATCGGATAATTCTAATTATGTCGGATCTCGTATTTACTTGGACCAGAGTACCATGTGTAAGAGATTGTTTCGTTTCCGTGTGGAACTTTGGTTTAACGATTTCTCGCGCGGAACCTGGCTGTCTCGATGTGTCAAACTGACGTTTAACGCTTGCACCGGAAAAAGGAGAGTACAGCAGAGTTTAATTTTAGGTTAAATATATTCAGATACGTGAAATACTTTGACGATGTACAGAAAGAGAGAGAAAGAGAGAAAGAGAGAGTGTGAGGTGATCCGGAGAACAATATATAAGGATTCAATATATAATTAGTTAAAAAACAAAATATAGTTTATCACTACCTTTCTTAGGGATTTTTATTTCGATAAACGTGCAATTTGATATTTTTCTCGAAGAAAATCAAGGAAGACATTTTAAGTTATTATAATTTTAGGATTATTTTAATAGGATAAGGAGAATTAAAATGTACATGACTGAAGTGAATATATCACTATTATTAAATAGCAAGTTCTGAAAGCGGAAGCAATTAATTTTGTATGCAACTGTTAGACTTAATTTTTCCCGTAATTATTCTACATATCAGATTAGAACTTCATTCATCTGGCTAATAAGTAAAAAAATTAAATAATGTTCGCATAAAGTACCCTGGAAAATTTAATTAATTCTATTCTATTATAATCCTCTGCTACAGCGGTTCTCATATTCGTGTATCGATTCGTCATACGCGAAGGAAAATATCGAGGACCTTTAATCTGCAATATAATATAAAAAATAACATTACAAAGAAATCCATACATGATAAAATACCTAATAAAAAATCATGTGAAAAATCTATCTTCGAAAATAGATGTACCACCATATACCCGAGTGTGTTTCGAATAATTTACTACTCTTAAAACATCTTTAAATTTAATTCCATGTTCTAAAAATCGTACATTAACACTTTGCACTCGGCGTTTTTTTCGTTACAGAAAAATAGCAATTCCAGGATTTTTTGCCACAAAATCGAGAATATTTTAATAATTTGAAATTGTACAGAAAAATTTATAATTCTTGAAATATCTTTTAATTTAATTCTATGTCCTAAAAATCGGTGAATTTTT
>NIJG01000024.1:558870-577027 GCA_002201625.1 Euglossa dilemma | reverse complement strand
AAAAAACAAAATATAGTTTATCACTACCTTTCTTAGGGATTTTTATTTCGATAAACGTGCAATTTGATATTTTTCTCGAAGAAAATCAAGGAAGACATTTTAAGTTATTATAATTTTAGGATTATTTTAATAGGATAAGGAGAATTAAAATGTACATGACTGAAGTGAATATATCACTATTATTAAATAGCAAGTTCTGAAAGCGGAAGCAATTAATTTTGTATGCAACTGTTAGACTTAATTTTTCCCGTAATTATTCTACATATCAGATTAGAACTTCATTCATCTGGCTAATAAGTAAAAAAATTAAATAATGTTCGCATAAAGTACCCTGGAAAATTTAATTAATTCTATTCTATTATAATCCTCTGCTACAGCGGTTCTCATATTCGTGTATCGATTCGTCATACGCGAAGGAAAATATCGAGGACCTTTAATCTGCAATATAATATAAAAAATAACATTACAAAGAAATCCATACATGATAAAATACCTAATAAAAAATCATGTGAAAAATCTATCTTCGAAAATAGATGTACCACCATATACCCGAGTGTGTTTCGAATAATTTACTACTCTTAAAACATCTTTAAATTTAATTCCATGTTCTAAAAATCGTACATTAACACTTTGCACTCGGCGATTTTNATCGTACATTAACACTTTGCACTCGGCGTTTTTTTCGTTACAGAAAAATAGCAATTCCAGGATTTTTTGCCACAAAATCGAGAATATTTTAATAATTTGAAATTGTACAGAAAAATTTATAATTCTTGAAATATCTTTTAATTTAATTCTATGTCCTAAAAATCGGTGAATTTTTTGTTACAGAAAAATAACAATTCCAAGACCTTTAGCCAGAAAATCATTAAAATAAAAAATCGTATAGATATTAAAACGTAGAATTATTTTATTTCGTAATTAGATATATGAATTAACGTGGATCTTTAGAATCCGATTAAGCATGGAGGCTCTGAAGTGCAAAGGGTTAACCCATCGATTGCATGCTCGTGGAATACTCGACCGTAACACGACCACGCACCCGATGCAGGAGGCAGCTAAAATTTGTCAGCTGTTCAGACCTGTAGGAAATCAAGCCACCTGTCTCCGGGATCCATAATGTATCGCACCTGATCCGTGGAATCATCTCTTAAGCCGCGTTCGTCCGTGGGTTAGCAAGGGAACGCTTAGAACAGGCGCGTGTATCGATTCGCGTAACAAGACCGCCTTATGTTAGGAATTCGAACAGATTCGAGGAACAGGTGTCCCCCGCGGGCCGTGTACAAGGGATCTCTTCCGAGAGTTAGGGACGGATGGCAGAAATTACGGCAGGAATTTCCTCCGGTCCCGTCCTCTCGCCGCCCCTTGGCCCTTTCGTTGTTCCTTTTACCGCTGCCTGTCCAATTCGGGATTCGTGATTCGTATCGGAAGGAGACGAGAGCTAAAGGACATCCGTGCACACGGTTCGTCCGTGTGCACCGCGTGCGTGTGATCGTGTCCGTGGATCGGGCACGTCGTTCAGGCAGCAGTGTGTGTGTGTGTGGCCGGGGTGTGTAGCTGAAGGGGGTGAAAGAGTGGTAGAGACAGGGAGGTGAAGCTTGGATATTCTCGTTGGTTGGGAAAAGAAATTGGGAATTTCACGCTTCCGTTGGCCATTCGAGGGGCTGGATGGGGGATAAATATGTGTGGTATATGTGTTCCTGCGACCTCTAATGGTTGCAAGAGGACTCCCACTTTTCTCCATCTTATTCCAAATCACACACTCCTCTTCTCCGGTCCCGTCCTCTTTCCTTTTCACGTCGATAATGCTCAATGGTTACTCGCCGGTGCTTTATTTTCTTCTAATGCCCTTCCCAATCGCTGCTTTATCTACGACGTTCATTCAGAGTGGTTTGGTGCATTCACCAGACGTTTGGGTTTTGATGGAACGGGAAGTAAATGAAGTGGATCTAGGGTGTTTGATTTGAGGAGATTTCGAGTATGTCGTGTTTCAGATTTTCGGGGTTAGTCTGTGTTATTTGACGCAATTTTTGTTTTTGTTAGAGGGAAAAAGGGAGAGGGAAATATAATATGAATATTATGTTATTGCATATATAACAAAAATAGGTAATATGTAGTTTCAAGTATTAATTTAAATTATTAGATTGTAATACCTTGCATTAGTATTACGTAGTCCAACATAGACCATAGCATGGAATAATATGAAATCAAAATTTGAAATTAATTAAATTCGAATTATTGATTAATTATCTAAATTAATAATAAAATTAAACGTGCGATAGGAACGTTTGAAGATTCATAAAAATTGGATGATTTATGAAAGAATAATAGTCATGGATATAAAAATAAATATAAAATTAGTTGAAATACAAATTGATTAAAAATCAAAATTTTGCAAGATATGTTTTTTTCGGTAATTGAAAAATATTTTGCACTATCTCTACTATTTTCAATAAAAACATTGTCTCTGTAGACATGATCATAAATAGGATTCCATGTATATAATTACACACTTACAATTAGGCGAGAAAACAATAATTCTATTGATGATTTTTAATAAACTTAATACGCTAGTTACACGCGGTTCATTGAAAATTATGGAACATCCGATAGGTTCATTCGTTATAGAAACTTTCCGAATCAGAATTACAGAAAGTGGTGCAACGTACACTTTGCCTTATTAGTTTGATCCGTGTCAGTGTTGGAAGGGTGAAATAGGTACGTATACTGGATGTTATACAACACAAAGGTGGCTTAAACGGAAGAAGATGGTAAGTTACCAAAGTCTATGCAACTTCGTAGTTCGTTCAACTAATAATTGATCCATAAAGTGCTTCTTATCTCTGAAGTTTCTTAAGTCAACTTTTCACTTCCTCGATTCTAAAAAGATGTACTCTCGGTTAATCAAATTTCAATGATTTGTGGAGATACTTTTTTAACTTTCTGACGATGCTCCTGCTTTTTTCCTATGTCGCTAATGGAATGTCGATTAGGGTAAATATCTTTGTTTGGAAATTTTCATTCGATACTTCATTCAAAATTGGATATACCTTACATTAGGGTATCTTTTTTCAAAGAATTTTACGTGCTATTAAATTATATTAACCATACAAATTCTTACAATTTCTTCCAGTTTTTAAAGAAATTGTAAATAAAATTTTGTATCTTATTTTTTTGGACAATTGCTCTTTGCTCTTCTCTGTTTAAAGAATTGTGTACTCGCAGAATGACAGATATATGAACATTAATAAAAATTATTCCTAATATATTGGAGACCCCAATGATATTAACTTTTTAAGACTATATAATAGAAAAATTCTTCAACGTAATATTTTCATTTAAATTATTACTTTTTATCCAATTCTAAATAAAGTTACTATAATGTAGAACAGTTTATGACTTGCTAACATTAACAAACAATATAAATTTCTTTTCAAGACACGTTTAGTGTATCATATTACCTATTCTAAATAAATATCAAATGACACATCCTAATTCGATCAGCCTCCATTACCATTTCCTACCATCCCATACCAAACACAACCACGTTATTTCATCTCAAACATTACCAACTAAAAGAAAACCCACTGACAACCCATTCCTCCAATACAACCACCCTTATTTGCTCGGTGCACTCACAGAGCTTCCATGGCCAACACCTTCATCGCCTAACCTCCTATTTCCACTGAACCATCCTCTCCTCATTTTTCCTACTCTGTCAAAGCGTCCATAAACTATTGTCCAATTCAAAACGGGTAGAAAACAGCTGGAGTCGATAGGCGAGTCAATAAAAACAGAGCAAACCCTCTCTCATCAAGCAAACAAACACGTCACCCGAGCGTTGTTTCTTCTGGCTCTGTCAGACCTGTTAGGTTTCCTTCGCTGATTGAGCCTCTCGTTCAACCGCGAACAGTTCAGTGTCGCGCCAAAGAGTCGAATGTACACACTTCGCTTCCAAATATCGCCGCAAACGAACGGCGATCCGACGTGCACATACGGGGTGTTCCGTAAAAATCGGGATAGGTATCCGATTCTACGCGAAAAAATGAATCGAAAAGGTGGAATAAAATTTTTCCCTACGAGGCTTCGTTTCTGAGAAAACTAAGCTCGAACATCTGTTGGTTTGCGGCGCTACGTATAATATATCATTGCAGCAAATATACACTATCCGTAGCAAAAACATTATGTCAACGATAAGCAAAGCAACTAATCGGGTTAAAAATATTCGCAAAATTACACGAGAGCGAAGTCTATAGCGAATAGTTCGCAGCGTCAGCCGCTAAATGGAACCGCAATCGAATTCGAGTGCCCCACGACATCTTTTAAGCCGAGTTTCTCAGAAACGGAGTCCCGCATGGAAAAATTTTATTCTACATTTTTGACGTAGTTTTTCACGTAGAATCGTCTGCCATTGATAGTTACGCCGCTAGTTCCCGAACACTCTGTATATCCATCATTGAAAAGGAACCGCAGTTCGATTCGCGAGTATTCGATTGGATTTACGTAAACGCGAGTGCCACGTGGCTCGTGGCAAAATAAGGAAACGCAACGGAGGTGAGTGACATTGAATTAGGTATAACTCTGAATGCGTTCGCATTGGCCGGGAGAATATAAAAAGGAAGCACTTACTTGGAACGAGGAGCGATAAAAAGGACTGAAAAATATGTTTGGACCTCCGCGGACCGGGGGAGAGGGGGGTGCTGGGAAACGATGGAAATGTAGGGGCAGGGAAGCGGACGGAGAGTCTTCGGCTGAATGTTTTTATGGAAATCCTGAGAAGTAATATCTAGCAGCTAAGGAGGGAGTAGAGGGCGCGCGGATCGCACGTAATGAGGGGATCACGACAAGTGATGAAACGATCGGCGAATGATCGGTTAGTACCAACGATATCTCGTCGACGGTTGCGTGTCGTAAAATTTCCAGTCGATCGATGCGTTTTGCATCACGCGAATATAAATCGAGGTGAAAATTCTTTCCAAAGTTCCTGTTGCCCCGCTGTTAAAATTCTCGCGTTTAATATATTTCCCAAGTTCTGTATATCCGGGCAATTTCTGCTAACATTTCTGATATCTTTTATTTTCTCCCATTCCTGAATTATCTTCTATTTCCGGCTTTTATTTAGTTTCTAATTCTTACTATTCTCTATTTTACATTTTTATTTACGAATTTATTTTTTTCTTTTTTTTGTTTTATTGATACTTGTGTGTTGACAATGTATCAGTTTTTTACGTTTCGAATGCTCTGTATTATATTTTAATTTAATCACATTTTATTCTGACATATTAACAAAACCGTATTATTATTATACGAATTGTATCAATTTTTTTAGTTTTAATGTAGAAATGAATGTAAAAATTAATTTCTTTATTCAGTTATTGAATATTATTCAAGACTAAATATTTCTGTGTCAAAATGTCCATTCAATGTCAATTAAATAAATTGTATTCGTAAAACACATTCCAATATTAAAATTTATATTTTAATATTGAAAACATATGAAAACGTATAAACTGCTTTCTTTTTAACCACTATGTATATAAAAATTCGAACATAACGATAAAAATTCACGTGAAAAATTTTTTTTAATCTTATCATACGTCAAAAGCTTAAAAATATTGGGACAAAGGAAAAACTTGAATTGCATAAATGCAAATTGATAAAAAGAATGAGAAGAGAATAACTTAAAAATACAATTTTCGTTGTAATAATTTCCCATTGTAACACACGTGGAAGCGCATATTGATAAAAATTAATTTCTCTGCCTACGCTGGCAAGCAAAGGCCGTCTAGCTTGAAGCAACGATCGCAGAATAAATACATGTTAAAAAACGGATTGATATTTCAGCAGCGTTGTACATTTACGCGAGATCAAAGTCTCGAAAGTTTCGAGAAATTTGAAAAGAACTCCCGAGACTTTCAAGTCCTTTAAATTCATCGAAACTGTTAAGTTCCCCGAGATTTCCGACGTTTTTCAGCCGGCTCCTGGCACGAGTAATATTTAAAGCAATTCGATCCTTTACACGGCTGGAAATTGCTCGAAAACTCACGAAAGGAAGAATTGAATGCTCATCACTACTTACGCGAAAGCTGGAAAATCGTCCCCGCCCCAAAGGGAACGAGACAACTTCAAAAGTTTCTGAGATATCGCGGTTCACAGTGGGAAGCGTGCCAACGATCTTGTAACGCCCATTTACCCTTCGAGTCGTCTTTATTCCATTTTTTCTTCACGGTTCCGATCGCGGCCGTTTCTCGCGATGAACGAGATTGAATATTTATCCGCTAAAAGATATATCTTCGATACGAACCACCATTTCCCGTATAACCTTTTAATATTTTTTTCAAATTCGTGGGAAGATACTGGAATCGTGAAACCAGCCGAAATGATCGATGTCAAATCTCTTTGCAATTATTGAAATTAAAATTAAAAATTAATTTTTATAATAATTTTAGTTTCATATTTTAATTCATTTCATTTTGTCGTTTTAATCATCGTTTATGTACATTATGTTTAGGTAGAATATTTATCACAAATACTTCTTATGGAATTGAAGTGAAATTGAAATGGAATATTATTAAATATGGCAAGAATAACTGTGCAAAAGATAGGAAATTACCTGGTTCCCTGTTACATGTGTAGATCCCACTGGACTTTTATCTAGATCGTGATATAGGTATGGCCAAAAATAGCAATGACTTTTTGAATAATTCATCGAGTATTTTAAGCAAGAATTTTCTGCTACCTCGCGGATGCAGAATTCGTTTAAAAAATTACCCTTATCGATTTTACTGATTTTTCAAAAGAGAGAAAGAGGAAGTACCTTCAATTTAGTTTCACCGAATCAAAAAATTTTTCTTTTATAATAATTCAGGAAATATATCTTTTTTATATTATACATTCCACGACAACGCGAGTGCTTGTTTCTAAATATTCTAATTACTTGAAAAGTTAAACGAATCGATGAGAAAAATGGACTTTCATAGGAATATTTCGACTGGCACGTGATTATATCTGATAGAGTAGGGAAACTGCTTTATGCTGAGAGTAGAGCACCATCTATTGGCGAAACTTCGTACTATCCAGTGGCCAACGGAACTCTATGTACAAGGTATGCCTCTATAGTATATAAACACAATTTTACCTCGAGATTCGCGGCAGATATCTTCATCATTTGCTGCAACTGCCTCGGTCGACCATCTGCGTTTTGTTGATATTGCTATGGTCGGCATACCGTGTAACACTTCGCCTAGCAACAGTCGAATCTTTCTTTCTGTTCCCGGCCAGCTCGTTGCTTCTCATTCTCGCCAAGGAACAAGCGGACTGAAAACAATAACACCGGTAATTCCTGAAATTCGAGGCAGCCTCCATCTGTGTTTAGTTTCCAGACACTGTTGTATTTTTCTTTCTCTGGCTTACGACGATAGTTAAGATAAAAATTTTATTTCATTCCACGTTGTATTTAAAATATTTTATATCGGTTTCTTCACCTTTTGCACTCTACTATATTTTCGTTGCAGAAAAATAGTAATTCGAAAACTTCCTTCCATTAAGTCGATGATATTTTTAAAATGGTAAATAAGAAATCATATGGAATTAAGATATGGAATTATTTTATTTCGATATTCCATGTATTGTTGGTAATTTTAAATTTGATATGTTAATTAATATCGATCTTTAGAATCTAATTAAATGGCGATTGAGACTCGAGTGCAAATGGTTAATAACGTCATTAGGTTCTCGTGTCATTATCCGCGTCTAAATGTGTCGTGACATCATCTGTATCGTATAATAAAGAAAAAATAAGTTCTGAGAAAATCAAATGGGAAGAAAAATTCTTTTATACTATATTAGACTTCCAAGCACACGATAGCAGGGTTAAAATCGAAAAAAGGCAACTCATGTTTCCACGGAAAACTCAGAATATAACTCTTCTTCAGTCTTCTTCTTTTTCACATGCACACGTATTTTCACTTCTCACAACTCAGCAGCTCCAACTTTAATTTTATTCTAGTGATTGTTGATATATGCATCGAAATTCTCAGGTTATTTTAATACGTCAATTAATTGAATATTAATAATTGTATGTAAAACAATTTAAAACATTAATAATATAATTTAAAAGGAAAACCTTCGTTATAAAGAAAATGGACTTTGAATATTCACCGAGTACGCTGGTATACTGATGGTCCATCCGTCTAACAATGAGCCATAATTAAGTGCACGCTTACTCGATGAATATTCGAAGTCCATTTCCTCGATAGAGAAGCTTCGAATGAAAAAATTGTATTCTACATTTTTTGATTCAGTTTTTCACGTAGAATCTCCACCTTTCCTTTTGTCCCACCAGTTGAAATTACAATTAGAAAGAGAGATATTCAGATGATTACTTTCAAGTGAGACACTCCGTATACCACGTAGACTCAATCGGGAAGCACCTCGTTAATTTAAAAAAAAAGACATCGAGAAGTTTATTAGAATCCACAACGCCTGGTCATGGGCGGGGCCCTCGAGATTGGAACGGCGAGCCTGCCGATGCCGCGTCACTTCCTCTGATAATTTCAAAACGACGTTCCACAAGCTCACGCGATCCTGTTTCCCGGGCCGAAGCCAAATTCTTATTCTTTTATGCACGATCGACTCAGCGGAATTCGAGGTGCTCTGCAGACACCTTCAGCTAACCGCGCTGGAAACGCATCCGGCGTCCCGTTTATTGGATCGGGCCATCGATACGGGGACGATACGTTTCTGCATACTGAGTTTAATGCTGTGTGTTGCCGGAAGGCGCAAAGAAACCCAAAAGGGGGGGTTTCCTTACGGTTCTTCCTTCCTTTGTGTCGCGTGCTCCAACGTCGCTCTGCTCGTCCTCCCACGCTTCGCGAGAAAGCCTCCATTTCCCCCTCTCTTTCTTTTTCTCTCTCTCTCTATCTTCTCTGCTTGCTTCCCCAGGAAGCATAATAAAATTTCCGCTGAGAAAACGGAGAACGTTGCGACAGACGCCGAGTGGAATTTCCTTGTCTTCTCGAGATGTTGCGCTATTACCGGGGGCTCCCTCGTTCCTTCCAGCTCTTTCCGCCACTCCCCGCTGATTCTGTGGGAAAAAGTTCAGTTGATTTCCACGAATTCATCTCGCTTAATAGGATTTTAATAAAACAGCAACGGAGAGTAACTCGGTTGAATCGTGGAGAATCGGTTGTAATTAATTATGCCACCGCACCGGCGCTGCGAGTTTCTCTTCTCTTCCTTCCTCTCGCCTTTTCCTTTCCCCCGTTCAAAGGATCTCCATTTTGTTCGCAGTTGTTCCCTCGTACAGCTCGCCTTTGTAGCCGCATCGCTGGCTCTGCCATCACGAGAAGTTATTGGGGTTTTTACCGTAAGGAAGTTATAACAGTGGGTCCGTTTCGACGATTGTTGTGCTGCATTGAACGCGATAGATTGGAACCAGCGGGTTACGAAAGTTCAACTTCTTAATTCCGTGGGTGTCTCGCTATAATCGCGATTTTTTAACCATCCTTATCTATTGGGTTGTTCGGAAAGTAATTTTGTTTTTTTCCCATCAGAGGATCTAATTGTACTTTTTCACAGCCACCTTCACGCTTAAGCAGCATTAATTGTTATAATATAATTTGACAGCTAATATAGTAAGGCTAATGTAAAAAGCTTGTTTCTCGTGAAATTGTCGAGAGGTTAAATTTGTCGAATTCGACCGTTCATGATCACGCGAAACGTTACTCTAAAAAAATCGTGGTCCATTTTCATCCCAAAAAAAACGAAATGACTTTCCACACAACCCAATGTATTGACGATTTATTCGTTCGAATCGGGGTTGTTGGATTCCACTTAGGGAAAATGAATACATGATTTCTCGGAAATCTGCTTAAGAGTTTCCTATTTCGAAGCATACGTCGTGAACTCGTACGAGAATCTGAATTACGTTAGCGGTAAGCAGGATTTTAAACGAATAATAAAAAACGACATTAATTATTACTAGACCTGATACTTCGACTGTTGGTGCCGCTCTACCGATTCGACTTAGCTCTCCAAATTTCAAACTCGCTACTTCATTGTCACTTGGAATCGTTTTGATTTTAACCACCTTACTCGTGACCCTGTGTAGCCTCGTCGACAATACCACGGAACGAATAGTCCTTGTTATCGAATACACCGCTATTATCGAATCATTGTTTACCCAAATTACCTTGCAGCGTGCCAGAATGCCAGGTACCTCGCAGTGACAGTTCATTTAGAACCGATCACCCAGGGAACGTCCACCGTAGTTCTCTTTGCGAGCAAGAGGCACCTGGGATCGATTCTTGGACGTAACACCGCGGAACGTGGTCGTTCCCCGTTGGAACGACTCGGTTCTTAACGCTATCCAACTTCGTGATCGAAGAAATTTGAAATCGCCGGTAATTAGTTTCTTCCCTGGAACGATCTCTTAGGAAAGTCGGCCGATACGAAGGGTTCGAGGATCGATTCGCGCATACCGATCTCGAATTGAGATATTTCATCGCTGCCAAAGGAAATCTCGCCCTCGTGCCTGCACGTCCTTCTTATAACAGGATAACGACGCTGCACCGTCGTAAAGCCCCGGCGAGATAAACGAGCGCATAAAGGCTAACGTGTTTACGTGTTAATTAATATTATCGGCTGCCGATGGAGAACGGGCTCTTATCAACGTTTTGTACCCGATCCCCGGTAAAATATGGTATTACCGGGCAAAGGGAATGTGCTCGCGATCACGCGACCGCGCTGGCCTAAACGACGCCTATTATTTAAACGTAAATCGTCTAGCATTCCTGTCGGCGTCGGACGCACACGGCGACGTGTTCGCCCGTGGAAATCAGATCCTAGGCTATGGAACGACGCTGATGGTGCCGCACTGATCAGCAGGAAGCATTTACCAACTGTTTTATACCGGGCGCACCACCACGCCTTGCCCGACCAACAGCATGCCGGGAAGTCCACCTTCGTCCACCCGGGGATAGCCGGTTGATCTATCGCCGATCTATGGACATGCGATTCGGGATTAATGATCCGTTAAATATTCCTTGTAATGCGATCTTCGCGGCGCCGATAACCGTCGATACGGTATATTACATCGTGTCGCGTGGTCCCTATCGTTTCCTCGTATCTCTATTTGACGCCCCGCTGTCAACGGCCGAGGGAAAAATTTCCACGGTATTCTGCGTTCTTACCGAGATCCAAGGTTTAGATAGACGGTTAATTGCACGCCTCGACGGACAGAGATTTCGTTCGTTGACAAAAGTAGAGGTGCGGAAAGTTCGGATCTTGCCGGTGGCCATTTTGAAGCTGCGTTTCTCCATCTGGTAATTTTGTTCCCTAACTTTTCTCGTCGGATTTCAATGAAACAAAGATTTTGAATGCGCGAAGAAAGGCCGAGTTTTATGAATGATTTTTCGAGCCTGAGAGAATTTAATATTATAGTATAAGTGCGCTGTAGTATGGACAAAGAATTATGGGGATTATTAGAAAGAGAAGTAATTTTAACACTTCGCAATTGACGATTTTTTGGCTATTGAAGATAGAAATTCACAGATTTTATTTTATAAACCGAGTTTGCTTTTTTCAATGATAAATAATGAATCGTTTAATAATTATACATATTAATTAATATGGGTCTCCCGAGTGCAAAGAAATATCTTCTATGATACGTGAGACAAATTGTTTAATTTTAAAAATTATTTTGCAAAATTAATATTTCTCTCAAAGTTTAAGAAGATAGTAGCTATCAAAGTTATAACCAACCGATAAAAATTTACAAAATAATTCAGTGAATACTATTTAAAATTAGCAAGCTTATTGATAAACAGCAAATCCCCGAGTAATTTTGTTTCTTCAATATACAAAAAGTTCTAAAAAATTACCGAGACATTATTAGTACTATTCCATCGCAATGCTATTATCACATATATTATTATTATATGTACCATTAAATTACAACTATTATATATTACTACTGTACTACACAAAATTACCAGTACAAAGGAAACACCCCGCACAACGAGAATTAGTATTATTACATCATTACACCGTTATCATATCGCACTATTACATCTACGCATGAATTACCTTGGTTCGCTGAACTGTCAATCCAACTTTAAAAACTCTCTGCACGCGTAATTACCGTTTATCCTTGGCGTTCGTTCACGCGCGTATTCGTCTTACGTACCAGGAAACGCGGGAGAAAAATATGGCGGTTAAAATTTCCCATATAAATTTCAGTTCCGCGTGTTCCCGGCAAGAGTCCATTTCGTAGCCGCGACGTAACGCGTCCTCCATCTTGCGGACATTAATTCGCGAAGCTGAGATATAGGGGTCGGCCTTAGCGAAACTTAATCCCCTCGGTCGCTGTGACTTTACGATTGAAATTTTTCCACGGTCGTGTAAACCGCTACGGGCCCGTTTCTCGTTATCCGGTGGCCATGGAACGAGACGCGTGCCTGAAATTTCCAATCGGCCCTGAAAACAATTCGCAGGAAAAACGTAGGAACGGGTACGCTTCCGGCGCGGTTTCCACCGTTGGAGCGAGCGCCAGGCCGAAGCGCTTCACGGAAGAGGCGAAATCGCTATAGAATTCCAACTGACAGTGGCAATTGACAGGGGTAACGAATGGCCGGCAGGACGGGTAACAGCGCCGGCAAAGATAAGATCGATCCTTCCGTTACTCTAGCCGGCATAACTCGAGCCGGGCCCTTATGATAATCGGGGGGCCCCCGTGATTGCAAGGATTTGTTTCTGCTATAAGCATCGCCGGTTAGATATGAATTAGAGAGCAAAATCTACGATCTGAAATTCAATAGTCGATAAATAACACGGTCCGTGAATTCTGTAATCGGTACTTTGTACGCTGAGTACCGCCTGAAGTCGGCGCTGCTACGACCAACCAGATAAATACGATCTTGCTCGCGCCCATCGTCATCTCGGCCGCTGCGTTCTAACACTTAGGACGCAGCGAAATCACTTTGCGCTCCCAGCAGTTCGGTTACCCGGCTCTATCAGCCCCTATCGATACCTACCCGGAAGGAGAACGTTTTCCTTTCCCGAGTTTATCGAGATTTTCCAACGGATTAGCGGACCGATAGGCGCCGTGTTGACTCTGCCCTGCTTAGGAAATTGGGCACCGGTACTCTCAGGCTGATGCCGTCGAATTTTCACCGGGTACACGATTCCACGAGGATTACCCAGTGATGCACTGATCTTCAGGGTTAGATTTTCAGCGTTTATTTTCGGTTTCTCCGCTGGTTGCCACGGGAAATATCGCGTGTCACGGTTTCAAAGATTTCTAGATTATTTGTTGGCACTGAATTTACTATGACCTGCAGATGGGGCAATAAAGTTGGAAAAAGTTTTAAAAGATGGAATACTAATAAATAACGAAGAATTGATTATATCTATATAGAAAGAAAAATTTTTAAATCCTTATTTGCTAGGTTTTTTCCTTGTATTTACTGGGAAGAAATCGATGAAAAGAGATTTTATGCTTTTGAAAAAGTTATGCTGCTTGATCGAAAGTTAATTTAGAAAATATCACTTAATTAGATCTTAGTTAGTTTACTAAAATCAGGGTTTAGATTTAATTTCAGATTATGCAATTTATTTGTTTTGTTTCGTTTTTCAACTTTTCGTGAAAACATTGTTATGCAAGGATACGTATCTTACGATAAATGTGATTAATCCGGAGATTATGTATAATTTTCAGTAAGTTTGGTTTGAGTTAAATCTATGTGACTTAAAATTTACCAAATTTAGTGATGATTATATATAATAACTGGCAATTTTACACAATCATCGGATTAATCACATGCATCGTAACATATGCACTAAATTTAGCATCATTCAGAATCATTTTTTAATTGTATTCCTTTTTTTTTTTTTATAAAAGATGGAAGAAAAATATATAGGAGAATTTTGTGTCGTTTAACAATAGCTGAATATTTATGCGTTAACTGTAGACCTTGATAAAAGGTATTACCTTTTGAAAATTACATGAAAAAAATGTTTTATTCGTTTTAAATATAATTGCAAAAATTAAATTCATTCGTAATAAATGCGTACAAATAATTATGTCATTATCGAAGCATAAATTTATTGCTTGTAGTTAATACAGGGATATATTTACCTGTATTCCATACGGTATTATGAAAGTTAATTATATTAGCCTCACAAGTACTGTATAAATGGAATATGAAATAGAAATACAAACCTGCAAAGGTTCCATTCCCATTCCAACCATTAGTTCGTGTCCAATTACTTATAATTAATATATCGTTTTAATTATCCGTCATTATATTAGCCATAATAACCTAGAATTGGTACCAATCCAGTTTTGTACCGATCCTTTTACGATCTACCATTATTCTACCCAAGTTAGACTAATTAGTAACAGAAATTGTACACGGGAACTCGTTATGCTGTTAGTACAAAATTTTTGTTTGAAACGTGTAGATTTTTCAAATGTATTTAAATTAAGCGAATGTACTGATATTAATCAAACTTTGAACTGTATAAAAGGCAGGTCTCTTCATAATGGTATTGTTGTATAGAACAGATCGATTCAACTTTGTCGAATTACAACTTTGTTTTTACATTGTTTAATTTTCACTTTAACAACCAGGCCCATTTTCAGCTCCAATTTTAGCTTCGAAATTCTTACGTAAATTTATCAGTAGAAAGATTCGGTTGTTCTCCTAGCAGAACAGAAATAAGTACTTGGAAAATAATTTCACGATTAAATTTCTTTCCGGTAAAGAATTTACAAGTTTATAACAACTAGCTCCGTGTATTTTACGCAAATGAGGGTAATTTCAGCGGTACTGTCGAAAGCAGTTTATGTACTTCCAGAAATTCTAAAAATTGCGAAAAATGGTAGAAATACGATATCGGGAAGAAGAGATTTCAAAGCCTTTGGTAATCCGAGCGTTCAGAAACGATAACCTCGGATTTCTTCTCGACGTTAGTCAACGATCATCGAAATCCTTTACTCATTTCAGGAATATTATTGTACGACTATCGCCGTGTATTTTACGCAAATGAAGGTAATTGCAGCGACACTGTCAAAAGCAGTTTGTGTGCTCTGAGAAATTCTAAAAATTGCGAAAAATGGTAGACATGCGATATCGGGAAGAAGTAATTTCGCGGCCTTTGGTAATCGGAGCGTTAAGAAACGATAACCTCGGATTTCTTCTCGACGTTAGTCAACGATGATCGGAGTCCTTTGCTCGTCGTAGGAATATTATTCTCCCTCTCGCGAACAGCGCCTCGGCGCTGGTTCGCAATAGCTCCGGTTTCCCTGGCGTTTACCAACGCCTGTGGGAGTCGCGCATAGGAAAGTCATAGGCGATATCCGTCGTAGATTCAACACGACAATATTCCATTACCTTGGCTCCGTGGCCCGGCACACGACGCCGCTGGCTGTCACACCGAGAGTGCGCACGTAGCAGCGTGTTGTGTCACGTAATATTGACTATCGAATAGATAGCAAGCTGCACGCGGAGGAAACGGTGGTTGCTACATGGTTACTGGCTTCGTACAAGCGCATCGGCCGCGGCACCGGATGTGCAGTTCTTATGCAAACTGGCGTCGGTCCAAGTCCCGGTATTACGAGGTGTCAGTTGTGTCACCTCTTACGCCAGCTTCTGTCGACTCGATTCCAGAAGACACGATTCCAGACGTGCTTCATCTCGTATTTAGACTAGCATGCACCCCGGTTCCTTTTCCTCCTCGTCCGCCCTCTCCTCTCCCTTCCTGCTCTCCCCGCGAGTCGTTCTCTCCGAGTCCACTCTTTCATCCCACGGATCATCCAATCAGACCTACCTCGCCTTACCAGGCGACCCTTTTTCGCCTGGCCTCTTAAAGTACAGCCACCAATACCTATTACAGCGCTAGCCAGCGATACGGAGAGCCTACACGGAGGCTACATGCTCCGTGTCCCCTCTTTTTCCACCGAGCCGATCCCACGAGCTGGTGAATTAAGGGCGACGCCGCCACGATACACCAGCTTCACTGTCCTGTTAACCCATTAACCCTAGGCAGCCTGGCCTCGTTAACCCGCTCCGCGCGGGTTGTACGACGACTACTTTGGAGTTATGATCGCCCAGTCACGACTCCTTCGACCAGCGTGGGATACTCGCCGGGGCCCACAGGCTCTCGTCTCTCCATTCCCTATCCCACGCGCGTGCCTTCGAATTTGCCAGAACTGCTGCGTGCACGCCTCCCTGCCTCCGCCAAGAGGACGTAAAAGCGTCTCTCCACCTTACGGCACGCCGGCAAGGTGCATAATGATTCTTCCAGCCAGCCCGAGCAGACGCCGGTGAAAGGAGCCAGTCTAGCTTTGCCTCCCTTGCCGAGCAACCTTCCTTCCAGAGCTATCAATTTTTCACCACCGTTCGGCCCAGCTTTGCCACCAGGCTCCAGCTTTCCTCGCTTCCACTCTGATATCCTTCCCGGAGGTAGCCATCGGTTACGGAGACGATGGTGACGAGTGTTTTGCTGGGTGCTTCGGGTTAATTGGGATCGTCCACGTGTTTCGGCATTCTGCATGCAATTCGACCATGTTATTCCCCGTTTTTGCCCAGAACGCGAATCTATCGGTGAAATCAGCATTGCAGCATCAGATCCTAGTGATTACAATCATAGGGAAATCCTGATAATTATAAATATTAAATTTACGATCTTTTTTACAATTACTCGATAATCATGATAGAACTCTACGAATACTTTCATTACGAGTTATTTTCTGTCATTTTCTCTATTTTTATTGATATTTATGTAATCTAAAATTTTAGTCGCGATTAGTCACTGTACGAATACTTTTTACAATCGCTGCAAATTTTGGACACGAAATATATTAGTTTTGGAATTGACTCTGAAAGATTATAATTCGAGACAAAAGAAATAAACGTTGTAATCTCGGTAGTGTGAATAGCATTCATTATCGTTATTCCTATCTTCAAAAATAATTGATAAAAATTTAGGTATAGAGAAAATAGGGGATAAGAGAATTTTTATGGGAATTTGTTTGTTTTTAATTTATCGTGCCGTGTTAAAGGATCGTTTGCTAAATTTTGGCTGAAAAATTTGGCAGGAAGATCGATCTCGGAATTGATGCAATCTCGCGAATCGAGCAGGAATGCTGTTACCTTGGAGGATACTTTAATCGAAACTGTATCGGGATTAAATTCATGTTGATATTTACACCGGTAATTTGAAATTAATGCTAAAAGTAGAAGATTGGATTCAGCACAGGTGGAAATGTAATTCGAAACTTTTATCACCGTCTGCATATTACCGAATTAAAAATTTCATTTTATTTATCTGTCAGTGTCACATTATATTTTATTGGTATAATATTATACAGGCATCAAACGACCTCTTTATAACGGTTATTAGTTCCTGGAATTCAGATTAAAGTGAAGAACCGTAGCTAATTATAATTCTTCTTTCACGAGCAATAAAGTTCTGGTTATAGAGAGTTAAATGAAATACGTTATTTATATAATAGAATCGAAAAAATATTAACCAGTTATTCTGTTTAATAGTCTATCTAATCGTTGTATCAAACAACTCTCGTTCGATAAATTTTACAACTTATGGCATCCAGAATAATTCCGCGATGTCATTTATATGGATTACGAAAGGTACATAAGTACAGTAAGTGACAAAAATCTGCAGACACCTGTACGATGCTGCCATTACTGCCATAAGAAATACAAAATCCAATATTTATCGCGGCAATGAAAATCTGAAAACGCGAAGAAAATGAACTAACATATTCCACAAGCTTGAATTCAAAGATATAAAAGTTAGTCAGTCCGGAATTTTATTTCCCAACTTATCTTTATGGAGATCCGTTAGATTTACGGGTAAAGAAAACCACGTATTTTCTTCAAACATAAGACCATGAGTATAATTTTAAAACAATTACACTATTAACAAACGTAATATAAGTTGATTAAATTTATTAATATTGTATAATTGAAGCAACCCACTCGTCAAATTGACTTGTCCCGTAAACCTAGTGTTGAATGTATTATATTTACTTTAATATATAAATATATATTAATAAAATAAGAATTATCTTATATTTACATTTAAATGTATATGACATATAAATATAAAATACAATTACATGTAATAATAT
>NIJG01000024.1:516025-558676 GCA_002201625.1 Euglossa dilemma | reverse complement strand
TATTAATATATATTTATATATTAAAGTATATATAATACATTTAAGAGTAAATATAAGATAATTCGCCATAAATAAAAAGAATTCACATATCTGCGAGTAGATAAATTTCCAATACCCAGACAAAGAAACCCATCACGAAACAAAATGTTTATGGCGTGTCTCGGTTTAACCCTTTGCACTCCAGAGGCGACTGTCAGTCACCATTTAATCACATTCTAAAGATCGATGTTAATTGATATATCATTTTTAAAATTACCCAACGATGCATGGAATATCTAGATAAAATATAATTCTATGTCTAGTTTTCATAGGATTTCTTATTTACGGGTTTAAAAGTATCGTTAACTTTATGGTAAAGGATTTTCGAATTACTATTTCTCTGTAACGAAAAAATTATCGAGTGCAAGGGGTTAAACTGAAAGAACAATCCCGTATTGTCATTGTCACCACACGCGTGAGACGAGCATGTTTTAGAGGTCAATTACAGCGAGCGTGAGGACGTTCTTGGCGACTAGTCCCCTCGGGGAATAATGGGTTATAACGATCGGGGGCCTAAAGGAATTAATACCTCTGAGCAGCGCCCAGCCTTCGCCACCCTCGTCCCCTCTTCGATTAGGTATCCGCCAGGGGTAGTCGAACCGATTGGAAACTCTCTCTTGCGGAGTCGACGCCCGATACGATGGGCAAGGTACATTATGTAAATCGGCTGGATAACTAGGTAATTAAAGTACGAGAATAAACTACGAATGCCTGAATTCCAGCGCAAGTTCCTTCCATTTCACAGTCTCTGCCCCCTTTCTTCCGCCGGTCCAGTCCGCGGCTACCCTATCCGCCCCCTGCACCCCTCCCCACGAGATCCAAACTCGCTAACGAGGAAACGGCCCCTTATTTTTGAATCTCTAATTCCTTTCCTTCGTCCTTTAAGGAAGAATGGGATGGGACAGAACAAATGGGCGACGGACCAAACGGAACGCTCCTCTCCCCCTTTCGCTGAAAATTGTCGTCCCATCGGTATCCTGAGGTAATTCGCGTTCGTTGAGACGCGAATGGCAACCGGCCGTACTTACAGGGCTGGACAGCTCGAAAAATCCTAAATTTCGCACGCCCAGCCGATTAAAGGGGTCGCGGGACGTTGCGAGAATTGGGAATTAGGTTAGGACAGGAGGAGGACGTTACGACGTTCACTGGCCGCCATTTTTATACCGAGTATTCGAAACTTTAAGCGTATTATTGTCGCAGATCGATGAATCGGGGTGAGATGATTATGCGATGTTCGTTGTTTCGTTATTTCGAAGGTGGTGAGACTTTTTGGCGAGTTGTTAGAATATGGTTGTTTAAGGTGAGATGTTGTTTTGTGTATAGAGGTTTGAGAGATTAAAAGATAGATAGTAAGTATCTATAGATAGTTAGTTTGTAACTTTTGAAATTCTAATTATTTCTTTGTATTTATTTTATGTATTTATGACAAATTTTTTAACGCAATATTTGTAAGTTGGTATTTCTTTCTATATGATCCTCAAATGACTTGTCATTGTTGTCTTGAAATAACTATTTCAAATTTCAGTTGCTAATTAACAGTACTTTGGTTTCTGTAAAATATTCTTATTCTCTTTTCGTTGTCTAAATTTATTGCACGCTAAATAATTACCCTCTCTAAAGGTGGGTTTTATTACTCATAAATGACCTGTAATTATAATTTTATTTTAAAGTTATTTGAATCTAGTTATCATCGCGTTATTTCGAAATAATTATTCCAAACTTTATTCGCTAATAATCAGATAGGATACTAAAAAATTTGATTACTTACCTTTATTATTACCATAATCCGCATTCATTGCACGTTGAATAAATTCTAAAACAACGCAAATGCAGAGAAATTGATCACCGGAATTAATCACGGGAAAGCGTTAATCCAAGGTTCGTTTTATTATTGCAAATACATGTAATATATACAACAAAAATTACACAGCGCGATACTTATTACAAAGGAAGACAAATGCAACGAAATAAACGGCAGGAAGTCAAGTGCAGTTACATAGACTAAATAATACACGCGGTCTCTATAAATTCCTGTCAAGTAATTATTCAAATCCGTTGTCAAAGACAAATTATCGAGCGATTTTTTAATCCCATTATTCCGCGCCGCGTCAAGGCTGAAATTATGTTTTCAATGTCACTAGGCAAATGCGCTTTTAAATGCCGGTAGAAATTTACAGTACCCGTTTCTCACCTCGACGTGATTTAAATCGCGATGTATCGGTTTGCTTTGCGCGGCCTAATGATTTCCACGCCGAACACTTCCACTCGGCGTTTTGCCGTTAAAAAGTTCTCCTCAACATTTATCAAAGTTCCTCCGCCTTTCGAAAGTTGGAAAATTTAATCCGTCGATCGTGCATCCAGAGCTGATTTTCAACTTCCGTTTAAGGAAGATCAATCTCCCCTCATCGAGCAACCTGCAACTTGAAATTAAATCGCGGCAGAGTAATGCGTCAAATCAGCCTGTGTTCCCTCCAGGAGAAATTTATTTATTTCTCTCCTTTTATTTCGTTTTATTTCATTTTATTTCTTCCTTTTTTTTATGATGTTCGTCCTCTATTTCTTTTTTTTTTTTTTTCGTCTATCCACGCTCTTGATAGTAATTGAAAATATTTGTTCCTGTTTGCTTTTCATCCTATCAGCCATATCAGTTTTATTCCGCGCAGGCTGAATCAACAGAACTAAACCCGGTGCAACATTGCATCGCTGGTTTTGCAAACAAAAGTTTTACAAATAAAAACGTCCGAGTAAACGATTACCCTTGGGCGTTGTTTGAACAATTTCATTTACACTAAAAGTACACAAATTCGATTTGAAATTTCGCTACTCGAAGTCCTTAATTCACGATTTACGGGTAAATCGTTCGCCATGGTGGCGCAGGACGACGATAGGGTTTGCGCGTGAAAGATAGAAATAAATTCGGAATTTTTCATTGGTTCGAAACATGGGCATTCGTTTTTCCTTCCTTTCGAAATTTTAAATGTATTTATCTAAATAGAAATATCGAATATTTAGGAATTGTTTGTTCCTGATATGAAGAAACGATACTGTTTATTATATGTAAAAATTTATAATTTGTAATTTTTTATCGAGTAGAATAATAACATAGAATGTTTTTATCTTGGTTCCTTTTGTTTTCATATTTGAACCTAATATTCGCAAATTATCGAATATTTATTTATAATATACGAGGGCAACGACACTATTCTCATGTGAAAAATAGAAGTAAATTTTAACAGTTTTATCTTTTTAAGAAAGGTAATTCTTAAGTATTTATTTTTTATATAAGTAGATAATTCTAGAAACGAATTTGAAATTTTGCGTTCTACTTATTAAGTGAAGCGAGGCTGTCGAATTTTTACTTCTCCATTCTGCTCATAATTCTGCATTTGCTTGAACAGGAAAGTAAATCCTGGAATATTTGTTCATTCATATGGGTCATCAAGAAAAAACGGTTCTAGCATTTTAAGAGAACTTAGTATTTAGGTAGAATAAACGATTCTAAAATCAATACTGCAAGCACAAAATGTAATTTTTCTACCTTTTCGTGAAGGGTCTTGACAGTTTAATGAACTCGGCGTATAGTGGAATTACAGTAACGAATCAAAAATGCGTGTCACAGTGCGGGACAAGGTTGGAATACTTGAAAACGTGTGTGATTCATGATCCACAAATGGCAATGTTGTATTTACATAGAGAAAAAAGGGACATCAATCACGTGCTGGAAAAACAGTAAATAAACTTCTGTGCCTTGCCATAATTTTTTAGGTAGCGTTAACAATTGTTTATACCGTATAATACTTTTCCTCAAATTTCTTTAATTGATGTATTATAACAGATGGCTGGTGTAATATAATATTTTCTGAATACTGAAGATTCGTTTATTTTATTATTTTAATATCCCTAATTTTTGTTATTTTAATATTTCAATTACTATTACTTTATTCCCTAAATTGATATTGTTCGATGCACTATAATATTTCCATTTATTTTACTTTTGTTTCCAATTTATTTTTTTATTATCTTACTAATTACTACTGCTCTATTGTTTTAATTGTTATTACTGTATTTTTATGAATTACTTTATTCACTTACCACTATTACACAAAATTTTATTTCGAAAGAATCGATTCTAGCATCTATAGTCAGAAAGGATTTTTCACTCTTCTCAATGAGTGCTATAAATTCTCAGCCCTGTCATGACTATGAATCCACGTGTGGGATTCAGACAAATTCCATATATCCATTTTATACCGGTATCCTGTCACTAAATATTTTCACTAAATTTTTTAATTTAATTTTATCCCCGCCGAGTTTTTAAATATAACATTAACTTTGTCGTGTATACTAATTTCAGTATATTACAGTAATAATGACAGAAAATATTCCAAACTAATAGCCTATTTTTAGGCTTTAACTTAGTATATACACATATAATTTATTACAACAAATTTAAAATGTTACTGGTTACATTTAAACAGCTAATTACTTAAAGCAGAACGTTTTTTTACCTATAATTCAAAAATAGATATAAATAAAAAATTGTACCTTAACGATAAAAATAAGAAGTGAATGGTATAATCTGACTGGAAAATAAAGAAGAAAGGAAAGGAAGAAAAGAAATTTTATAACTTCACAACGACTCGATTTACTACGACTGAAATAACTGAAAATAGTGACAAATAACTGAGTAGATGAGTGTATGAGATAATGCTCGTTACAGGGTTTTATAAAACGTGAAAAGCCTAGATAACTTTGGAAATAAAATCCGTGCTAATAGATCACGGAAAACTGCGCCACGAATGGATCGTGTGATACATTGCTCCTCTGGAAAAGATCGGCATGGGACAGCTGTGGTCATTCCATTCGGAAATTTTATCAAAGTTTGACGTAAAACTTGGTGTCCATACGATACGTCGTCGTTTAAATCTGTTTGCACCGAATGGATCGAGTCGCGTGCAAAAAGCCATTTATTTTTGGAAGATAAAAAATCTGAAGGAACGATTGACGTTCGCCAAAGAGAGCATAAAATGCTTGCTGGAGTTAAGTGAAAGAACATACAGAGTTCGATTAAAATTTAATCTTTCCAGGATCAGTTGATGAAAGAAATATGAAAATAGGAGAAAAAATTCATTCAAATCGTGTAAAATATTTAATTAAACGAAACGGAGAATCTGGTATTCCAATAATTTAAAAAATATTTAATTGTCATTAATTTACGAAATTAAAGTAGATATTAAATATCACCTCAAATTAAGTCTTTCCGTTGCTGTCATTATAGATAGTTTAATAATATTTTGTAACAGTTGAAATCTAGAATGATTAAGATTAAGATTGCATGTTAATCCAACGAGATAGTAGTCATTAAGGATTAACATTCCAGATCTACGAATGATCAAACAGATTGATTAAAAGTGGAAGCAGAGAAGCATTAAAATCTTAGTATATGTAACGAATAATGAATAGCTCGAATAGCGAATAATGCAGGCAATGGCTGATTAACAATTAATTCAAGCAAATCTGTTCGATTTAGCCTCGCGATGATTATCGTACTGATCTTGCATACAAATTACATGGATTTACACAAGATAATATCGTGTACTCACAAGATCCATAGAAATACATACGTTTGAAATGCATTAATCAATGTTATCCACGGAATGAATATTTCGTATACTTTTTATAATTTCGAACACGTACTACAATGTATAGTACCGATAATAATAATATGAATTCAAATAACCATAAATCATTTCCTTTTAATTAATCCGAATTATTCATCGGTATTACACGCTAATAAAGATTAACATAATTTATGAAAGTGGATTCTTGAGAGTTACACTTAAAATATTTGCCATATTTACCTTCGTTATTTTTAACTCCCAATGGCCTGAAGAAGTGTCATATTCGAAGTTTCTTAAATAAAAAGAACAATATATATTATACGTTGGCAATCAGATCCCTGTAAACTAGAACACAAAGAATCGCATTGACACCTTTGAAAAAGATACATTGTCTTACTTAAATCCATTATCAATTTCCTCTGTGACATATCACAACTTTAACACTGTGTTTATGGACATATTTTATATACCTATTTCTAAGAATACCCGTTAAATTTATGGATAAAGGAAACCACGTATTTTCGTTAAAAAACAAACGACGAATTTAATTTGAAAACAGTCTCAATATTAACAGACTTAATATAAATTAATTAAATCTGTTCATATCGTATGATAGGAGCAACCCATTCGTGAAATTAATGAGTCGCGTGCACCTAGTTAGTTAAAGAAATTAGATTGGCAAAAATCCGAGACCAAGTCAGACATCATGGATAGTCGACTGAACAAGACGTGAAGCATGTCATACCAATATTCTGACCCAGAATCAAGTTCCAATTGATCGATCTCTGGAGTAACGCATCCCGGACTGTGGAGATACGCGAAGGCTGCAGGTACCAATCGCATATCAACCGAGCACACAGACCTAACAATAGAAGAGTCTCATCCTTCCAATTGATAAAGTCTGCGGACCTCGGGAAGCAATCGTAATCGAAGTGTAGACGCTACATGCGGCTGATAACCGAGGAATATCAGACTACGTGGAGCATCTCCGCGAGCATTAGCACCCATCGAATCGGCTCGACTATAATCGATCGGTCTTCATGGAGGTTTCATCATTGTTTGTATTTCGGGCCGTCAGGAAGGGGTCAATTCCATGGAACGTTGGACGCGTTGGCTTCGCGCTGATTATTCTGTGGCCTCTATAACTACCTGTTCGTATTCGCCCTGCCACCCCTCGGCTCCCCTTTGTTTTCTCGCTTTATCTCACCATTCCATGCACACACCCTCTCCGCCACCTTCACACGCCGCTCTGCCTGTCCCCTTCTCCTCCTACCAACCCCTTCTTTCCCCGTTTCGATCTCGTCCAACGAGCCACCCTCGTCCGAGCGAATGGCGAACGACGCGCATTCAACCTACTCTGCGTTTGATCCACGGCTAACGCCAAGTTATAATTCAATATGTGCCTATGACACGCGATGTTATGCATTACTAGATTTTGCCAGTCGTCTCTTTCCGCCATTGTTGCCGGGAACGACCGAGCAGAAAATCCGATGGTCAGAGCTCAACCACGTGGTGCACGTTGCTTCCTCTTTTCTTTCATTACATCACGAAGCGTAATAGCGCGTAATGGATTTTCTTCTCTCGGATCGATGACTCGAATTGAAAAATGCAAATTTACTGTTTCGTTTCGTTATGTTTCGGTACGTTCCAGAAACTTGGTTTGAGGAGGTTCGTGAATTAATTCGATAAATTTGTGTTAACGATATTGTTCAAGTCAACCATATGGTACACATAGTAAGAAGAACATTTCAGAATTGTTTCAGTAAAATTATAAAATAATTTGACGAATATGTGTCACGGTAAATGTGATTAATTCGGTGATTATGTATAATTGCCGGTTGTTGTATATAATCGCCACTAAGTTTGGTAAATGTGATTAATTCTTGAATATTTATTTAGTTACTAGTCAAAAAGATATTTTTTCGTTGGAAATATTCGATAAATGGCTATTTTAAGTCGCATGGATGTAACCCAAACTTAATTCAAACTAAACCTAGTGGTGATTATACATAAGTTTTACATAATTCCTGGTTAATCATATTTACCGTAACACATATAATATTTATGTTATGTTCTTTGGAGATATGGACCACGGTGGCGCTAGTGAGTTAAGAGGAAAATCGTTTTAATCCTTTACAATCCTCCATTGACTATGACTCTCTATTAGTTTCTATCACACGAACCCCTATATCGAATTATGCTCGACACTTTTTGACTTTTCATTTATTTAACAAGAAAACTGAAAATAAGTAAGAAAAATAATTCAGAGTGCTTTCAAACGCTTACTCGTTACTTCATCGCTGACTTTCTCCTAGTGCGTGGATTGTAATATGCATGAGCTGTGTTTTCTTATGTTTTACTATCTTCGAATGTCTTATTTTCGAGCCAGGAAGAGCTGGTGGTTTTAATTGTTGAAATAGGGATTGGGTTCCTTGGTAACGTGAGCGAGGTATTATTTTTAGTAGAGTATGCGAATCTTGTTTTGTGCTATTGCGTATATGTATAACCCAAGGATTCAGTTTACATATGAGATTACACGAGAGGGATTTGCATCTATAATTCCTGAATTAATGGTTTTGTTAATGCACCATCGAGGTCTGTTATTAAATTCTGTATAGTGAAAAAGTAGATACACGATTGGAGTATACAAGTTTTTATATTCTACTTTCTTTCATAACGGTGTGTTCATACGGCTTGCAGCTCGACGAAACTCGTTTTTATATTTCATAAACGAGTGGATTATGAAAAAAATTCAATATAATATCGCTGTATATTCTCTTTAACGCTGTAACTCTTGCAGAAAATATTTTTCTCTGCACAGTTTGTAATTTTCAGGACTTGTTAAGTTCAGTGGCTCCCTTGATACAAATATGTAACTTTATATCTAATTTTACGTACGGTCAATTAAATTATGCACAGGTAAANTAATTTTATAATTTGTGTCTGCAATTATTTTAAATTAAACCAAAATGATGTTAAAAATTATAATAATTCAGCAACAAATTTTCAAATATATCAAGCTGTAATATTTATAATATCTTTTTCTATATACACGGAGAGTTTATAAGGAACTAGCTCGTTATTTATTAACTAATTTCGAATTTTTAAATTCTAAATGATTCCACGCGACAATAAATGTTATCTGTTTATTTGTGAAAGAAATGTCGTTGCATAATAGAAAGCGTAGACAACTTCGCTAGGTGCAAGTGTCACAAGGGACGAATTAAGAGTAACACATTTATAAAGGGACAAATTATGCGCGCAACACATCATACTTCCGGTTATATTTCGTTTGCCTTGTGGCGGTAGAAAAGAAATGGTAGCTTCGTGAGAACAACTTTATTATTTATGTATAGAGAAGTAATATGAGAATTTTTTGCGAACGTCGACCTCATAAAGTTTTAATGAAAACTCACTGAATGCTCTGCACATGTGTCGGTTATGGCAGAGTCCACGTGCAGTGAAATACTTTCTACATAAGTGGACAAACACGAGTAAAAATATGAGAAGTCCTACGTAATAAATTGCAAGTGTTTTGTCCATTTTTTGGAAGCAACCAGCTATATATCGCAGGGAGGAAGTTTACTTGTAATTAATTAATAATTCTGCACCTTGAACGTTATTAAGCAGTCGAATAGTTTGAACAAAATCAAGGACTAAGTTAATTAATTTCGAAGTAACGCGATGGTTGTACAATTTTTAATTCTAAGATTTTAATGTACCAAAACACCGAACGTAGTGTTTACTTAATCTCTATGTCCTAAAAAAAGAAAAAAACATGGAGAGAAATTAATTTTAATATGTGTTTTCCTAAAACGAACTTATCTCACAGAATTTTAAAACTCATACTTGATTATTTTTATCACTAGCTCGAGGAATATTATTTACAAACTGGAATTATAACGTTTGCACAATTATAAAGAGATTTTAATTCTAAATTCTAAACAAATAATATAGTTTTTTTATTCTTTATGCAGTTCCTCTTTATTTATTTAAATATCTATGAGAATTTCGTTCGTGTAACTTAATTTCGCGATATTTAAATTTATTTACAATTTTTTGCTCTAAGCGATAAAATACCATTAAATACCCGAAAAATAAAATAACTTTGGCCACGCTGCTGTGGTCACTCACGACCAACGACACCAGCGAGGATTAAAACGTTCCAAATATTTTCATTCCCTTTCAGTTATTCATACTTCCATTCGATCAAAATTCCATATGATACCATAAACCCAACAAAAGTGTAATTTTTGTATACAATCCATAAAATATACTAGGATTTCCAATTTACCAGATATTCTCAAATAGAGTAATCCAAACCAAAATATTTTCACACTAATTTATACGTCGATTTTATTGACACTGAAATCTCATTCCATCAATTACCAAACAATTTTTATCGTATATAATACTGATCCAATAAAATAACCAAACTCATGCTGCTATAGTTATTTATATTTAAGTCATATGTTAAAATATTTTCATTTCCATTCACCAGCGATTCTCAACCGCTGCTTCATGTGCATGAACTGAATCAAATTATACAAAATTATAAAATTACATAAGTTATACTACAATGTATACATATTACTCATGAAATGATACGTGAGTTGATCACACATTGGTTGGTCGTATGCGAAGAAGGAAGGTTGATAACCTGTCTTCCATCATCTATCCATTCAATCAAAATCTCATATAACAACAAGAACATAAGAGAACCTTTAATAAAAGATAAGGCAATAAAATAAATAACAAATATAATTTAAAAAAACTGATATCTATAGAATAACAAAAGATAAAATAAACGTTGAGGCAAGAAAACAATTTTTGCATGCATAAAATTTACAAAACACTATTCAAAGCATACTGTCCTACTTTAATCCTAATTCATTGCAGTTTCTTCGATTAGCTTTATTAGCACTCGAAGCAAATGCACGATAAGATCGAATCGATATCGATTGAAGATGCTTCGAAAGAGGCAGGCAACGAGGGAAGATTTTACCTAAAAATTCCACGAATAAAGAGCAGGGAACGAGCTATATCCTTGAAATCCCATTCAGCTTAAGATCCCCTTTCAAGGCTACTTGCAGAACTGATAAATATGCATTGCTAGAAAATAGAGCGAAGTGAGAGGAGGCCGATACCCATTGGTAGGAGCAAATGCGTTTTTCTCGGGCTGTTTGAGAGGCCATGGCAACTGTCCATGGGCCTGGATGCGTCAGGGTGTAATATTTTCTTGTTTTTCGTGGCGTCGCCATCGAAAGGGAGTCCTTTCGAACTGTTCGAGCATCGCGAACACGATCAAAGGAATCGGAGAATTTATCGACGAATCGGTTTGCCTATCTGTCGCGATACAGGTAACAGGATTGTCTTGTAGGATTCCATTGGCAACGGTCCATGGGAGAAAAGGAAAAAAAAAAGATGTGTGTCGGACAAACGCCTAAAACTCGTTGGTATGATGACTACTACAAACGATCCTGTACTAGATTTCTCTGTTCGATGGGCTGCGTCCTAAAGTGAAACTTCGCTGTCCTTTGACGATTTTTGCACGATGGACAGGTTGCAATTGGGATTCGATTTTTAGACCGATTTTGAAGGCCGTTGCGTAGCGTTCTGCTGCAGCTTTATGAAGCTGATCGTTAGCACCGATGTTTAGGTCGAGATATGTTCTGTCTGCTGTTTGAAGGCAATTCGATATTAATATAGATTGAATCAATAGCGGTATCGCTTTGAATTTAGTCATATTTCGAATTAAAATGTTTTTGCACTCGATTTTATTATTACGGCAAAAAGTCTTCGAATTTCTATCTTTCTGTGACGAAAAATCGTGCAAGAAGTGCAAAGGGTTAAGTATCTGATGATAGAAATTAAAAATTAAAATAATAATATAGAAATTTGATAACATAGCAATTATGAAAAGAATAATTTCTCGAAATTATTACTAATTAATATCGTAGTCTGAATGTAAGTTTTTTATTAATATTTAATTAATCAACGTGGTAAAACACTTTCCGCTCGACATACTATTTATAATGATTTATGGAATACTTAAAAAATAATTCGTATGAATTTATGTGTAAACGTTCTGTATGTACCTTTCGTTGGACAGAAATTTGTGCTGTCGACCAACAATAAGCCATAAAATCGTGGGCTCTCGATCAAATTACACTTTTAATCCTGGCCAAAATTTTGACTGGGATTTTCTATTTCATGCCAACTTCAGAAACCGTGAAAAAGAAATTGCATCGGTACCGGTGTAATAGCAGCGTCGCGATTGTTCTTCGGACTATCATTGGCAGCATTTCAAAAAATATGTCGGCTTATGAACGTGTGCGAGCCAGATTTAGACATATGTATACTCATCGCTGAGGCCAGGTTCTTTAAAATTGATTCGTGGCCACTTCAAATTTTTTAATTAATCATTGGTGGCCATTAAAACAATCTTCGTTATCCAATAATACAAAATCGATTTCATTTAACATCTAAAGTTACTTCATCAGGCTACTAGAATTTTTGTTTGATATTAAAATTACGTACTTTTGTTGCAAATTACATAATAATTCGATCCATATTAGTTTGATACTTAAATTCGAATATTATGATACTTTCGTTATTTTTCTTTTTTACTCTTTTATAGCTATACTCGCAAAACATAACTGTCAAAACATTTTAAATATCTAATTTATATAGGGATTAATTTTCTATTTATTTATATTATCTTTCACTGTATAATTCTCGTACATCTCTATCTTTAGAAATGATCTTCAATGTGACGCTATTTAATCAAATTTTAACAATTGAAGTTTCACTAATTTTCGGTTCAAAATTGTATCCAAATTTGATCTCTCGATCAAACATTCTCGCATTCTCCACTCTTTTAATACTTTCTAACCATCGACCCACGTTTCCATATCATTCCCAACCCCTCATTAACCCCATCGCCACCCTACCAGCCCACTGCCATCGATCCTCGTAAATCCGCGAACGAATGGAAATCGCGAGTCGTCTAGACAGAATCGAATCAGGTTGAAAGCGACACGTCGCCATCGAGCAACAATCGACACTAATAATAATCGTACCGCGGGAAATCAATCGTGCCATGGATGTTTTATTAGCGCGGCGACGAGGGTACGTCAACCGGACATCGACGAGATTGTCCGTGGAACTTGCACCGTATCGCGAAGGCTCGGAACCCCTGCCGTGGGGAAAAAACGAGGGGAAAAAGAGGCGAAAAAAGTGGCAGAAAGGGAGGAAAAAGAATGAAAAAATACGTGACCGCGTATGAACGGCCACCAATACGAACGGTACATTTCATCCGCGACTCGTACCCGCGGCCACCCCAATGCATCAACGCGGGCAATTTTTAGGTAGCGCGAANGGTGGCCGGCGGAGGCTTTTGATGCATCGCCGTAATATCGGCGATACATTAATTCAAGGTGAATGGGAAATATATCAGGCAACCACATAATTTTCGCGCGGCCTGCCCTCGCGTATGCCTTCCCTATTTATTTCCTCGATTCGTCCGCCGGTGGTTTGTTAAATGTGTCTCCGATGCGTCCACGCACGACCCTCCGCGACCATGATCTATCGTCATGACGATTCTTCGAGTTCAGAATTGCCAGACGCCGCTGAAATGCTCCCATTTGCCCCGCAGCCGGACCGAAAATTGTCGGCCATAGTTTTCCACGCTGACCTTTACCTTTTTCCGCTCTGCTCTCCCGTTCTCGTCCTCGTTTTTCTCTCGCTTCCACGCTCCTCTTTATTTCTCTGTGTCTGTTTAGCTTTTTCTCTGATCTCCACTGCTTCTTCTACTCTTCTTTTCCGCTTTCTTCCTTCGGTTTGTTCGCGTTTCAACATCGACTCCTGCACGTGGTATTTATTGCGGCCGCGACCCGAGCCGCGCAGTTTCCTCCTGCCGGTGTATGGCTATCGCCGAAGTTACGGGCAATTTCCCTTTTGTAACAATCGCGACAAAACCGTGTAATCGGTCTGTAAAAGTGTTTACGAAGAAATATCGCGGAACGTGACACGGGACGAGCGAATTTATGAACGCGCGCAAGTGAGATACGTTTAGGGCTTTTCCGATCCTGGATCACCGAAGATCGAGTTCGTTGTCGACCATCGGGCAGTTTGGAAATTTTTCCGTGGGTGTTGGGAGAGTGTTGTCAATGCGGCGAAACGAATTGTTAAATTCTCGACTGTGTGTTTGCTTTTAGTGCACGGATGTATGATATTTCTCGTATTTTTCGAGTGGGATTGGGTAACGTGACGTCTGTTTTTCTTGGCGAGGATACATGCTGACTGAATCGCGATTTTTCTCGTCAAATGGTGTTAGTTCTTCGAGTGAAAGTGCAAAAGAACTGTTGTATAAATATAGGTTTGTAAACATTTAGCCGGGGAGTTGGAATAAAAATATGAAAGGACAGTGGGTTTGTTAAACCTGGTAACTGGTTTTTCATTCGATACAATGGAGGAATAGATTTCAAAAGTGTGATTGTGTCAGAGAATAGTGGTTCTGCGGATTCAAAATTAATTTTTTCTTTGATCTGACTGAATACGTTAAGAATTCTTTAAATTATTTTGTGGTGAATATTCTTTTAAAAATTTTCTTGCGTTTGAAAAGAATTTCCTTCATTCATTTAAATGTTTTCCAAATTTATGAGAATTTCTTTTATTTCTCTTGAATTCGTTTTAAATTAAACTTATAGATCTTGGAAATGATTAACCATCAGATCGATGTATCAGTTCTCGAGAATAATAATCGTTTGATAATCTAAATTAATATTTTATTGTAAATCTTTTTACCAAAGTATTTATAACCTTACGATTATATAACAATTTTACCTACTTTCCTAGTTTTTACTCGTAAAACGTGCTGGCACCATACGGTTGGAAAAGTTTCAAATCCAAATCTATAGCATAGTATAGTAACAGCATACCCTAAATATAAAGGATTTAAACTTATTTCATAAAATCGACTGAACCGTTTGAGTCGTATAATTTTTTGCTTTGAAACAATTTGTTTCAGTGAGAAATAAATATAATAAATGCAGTATTCTGGCTACAAATAATCAATTACTGCAATCTTATTAAATCCTTGTTTACTTTTATTCACTCGATTTTTAATGTATATTTTTAATCTTTGTTACAGGTCAGTTAACATTTGTGTTCTGTACATTTACTACCAGTTTGTAACCAGTCATTGTGTAAGTAAACACCAGACTTCTCTTCGGGCCATTTCTTACGTTTATCAACGACCCAAAAAGTTTATTGACACCCCAAAATATCGTTCATTTAATCTCCTTTACATTCGCGTTTCGCAAACTGCAGAATTCTGGAATCTTAATCGACGAATTTCCTATTCTCCGCGTACGCTGGCAAACGAACCGAAACCGTCGAAACTAGCCAGAGCAGTTATTTACCAAAGAGAGTAATCGAAGAGCCCAGTTTCCCAGCTACAAGAAGACCCCTCTCTTTTTCCTCGCGAGGAAAAAAGGAGACCCTTAAACACATCGACGTTCGCATGCTCGTAGATTTAAACGCAAACGAAGAATCTCTCGAGCACGCGCGGCGCGTTAAGCAGACCTCGTAGCCGGGTATGAGCAAACACGGTAGAATAAATGTTTACGAAGCCGGGAAAAGGGAAAAATAATACGGTAATTCTTCCTACGTGGAAGTGCCCGGGCAAATACATAGGTTCCCGAGCCGTTCGGGCTGATTGTACGATTTTATTACATCATGTCCCAGTAAACCGAAGCGCTGCTCGGTACTTCCTAAAACCGTGCTCCCGTTTCCCGCCGTCGTCCTCGTCTTTCCGCTTGGAAAAATGTATTTACAATGAGCTCGCGCCAAGATCGTCCTTTTACGAGACACTCGACCTTTTACGAGCCTGTTTTCGCGGGTTCCGTGGATCGGACGACGGCCAACGCGCGGTAGAGGGATTTATTAGCCGAGCGGAAACTCCGGTGTATCAAGAATCGCTAGGGAAGAACGTCGGCGGCCGGAAGTGGTGAAAAGCGAGGAGGCCACGTAACAGTTGCGAAACCCACGATTATCCGCGACGCCAGAAATTGTGTCCAAAGGGTTAATCCCGGGAGCGGCAAGTTGCTCGCTAGTTGCAAGATGGTATGCACGTTAAGAGCCCGCCGCTTTAGCCGCAAATGTAACCGAAGTTTAGCGTCCCTAGGATCGTTCGGTAACATAAATTGCCGGGCCAGGGCACGCGGGCTTCTGGAAAGATCGAAACGCGAGGCAAACTTCGTTACAAGCATCTTCCGCGAGGGCGTAATTGCCGGGATTGTGAAGCCAGGAGCAAACGTTTTCACCTGATGACACACTTGGGAGCCCGTGTGACCCGTAACCCTCGTTATACTTGCATTTTCGATCCCGTATCAAAACGATAATGGCGTGCCCGGGGCTTTAGACAGGAACTAACCGGGCTTTCACAAAGGGTATTTACCGTGGAATTGTTAAGCTCCTGGATTTGTGGCTGTGTGGGCGCCAGTGCGCCGGGAATTCGACCTTTTCTCGTGAATGGAACGTGTCTTCTCGTTCCTGGGCCCTGTGTTTCTTCCCACTTAACGGATCGGTCGCGTAAATTTACGTTCTTCCATCCTGATTTCCTCGGACGGTGTTGAAACACGGATGAAGAACGACAGAGATCGATTAATCGTTTTCATATATTCGGTCATTTCATAAGTTCGTTCCACGGCGCTATTTACAGTTTTCATTGCGTTTTATAAACTATTTCGGTGATTAATAATATTTAAAGGTTTATTCGACGTATAATTTTAAATAGTAAAAGTAAAAACCGACACGAACTTATGGGATGATCTAATACCTCGGATCGCTTCTATAGCGTACAATACGAGTTCTACAAGTTTCTACGTTGAAAAATACGATAACGTACTATATATCGGCGGAGAAGAAATTAAGTTTGTATAATTTTCGGAGGTGCTTGTATATTCCTTCTTTTTGACTGGCTGAAGATGACCTTTAGCCCTTAGTCAAAGTAGGAACGTTGATCTATCTTTATCTGTTAGGTTCTTTTAGTAATCATAATGAACGGATCGGATTCAGAAGTAATACCGAGTTTCTCATTCTATCGATAGGTCTATGTTCCCAACACGTGCACAGCACCTTTGTGTGTTGCATCGCGATGTTAGATCGCATGCTATGCCGTAGTATTATTACCTTCCTAAATAAGTCATCAACCGACACCTAATACTAGATCACTTTCACGCAATTTTAGCCCCCTAGTCATTGCCTGGTATCTAGCCATTAAAGTTACTTTGCGTTAAACCTTTATTCACTGCTCGACCTAACCATACAGTTAACTAAGCTAGAGGCTAAGTCACGATATGCACCTTTCAGCTGTCTTTAAAAATCCATTCTCTTTTACATGTGTTTGACATGCGAAGATAATATGAATGTTTCGCCCTTGCGATACCGAATGGAACTGGTTACGATACTGTGCATGCAAAATAATTTTACGATCAAATCTATCCAGTGGATAGAAATTTACTTTGCATTCTCCATTGCATGTTTCGTGACATTGGAAATGGATTATTTGTCTCGAATTTTGACTAAATAATAAAATATCGTTAAGTAGTATTTTTCTGTGTAAGTAAGAAATGTTGAAATATTATTGGAATATTTAATTTTATTCGTCTATCATTATTTAAGGATAGATATCTCTAGGAATTCGCGAAAAGTATTTAAAAAAATTAATTTCTCAAGGAATTGCATCGATAAATGGCAAAAAGAAGGAGTAATATATAAAATGCTAATTTTACGAAAGTACTTCATCTTTAAATTTTTGTTCAGTTTTATTACGAAATTTCTGAACACTCGAGTAATTTAAAAGATAATATTCCATGTTGAATTAAGCCAAAGAATTCGATTAACAGGATATTTCTGGTTGGAAAAAATTGGGTCCTTGGTCCTTTATTTAAAGTTCGATGGTTTTAACATTCAATTCTACAGCAATATACCTGACTGTTACAAATTATGCGACTGAAACTTCGAATCGTACGCTCTCGGGATCGGAGCAGAAACAACGAAAGTTTGCCTTGCTTAACTCTCCCGTTCCAACTTTTGATTTCTTACTTCCACAGTCTCAGACTTCTTAACTAACTTTTTAACTAATTTCAGTTACAGATTTTTTCAGCATGTATCTACATACGACTTGTAGAAACAGAAGGAAAATATAATTTGAATCCTCGTCACACAATCGATGCATTAAAATTAAACACGCTTCCAAAAAAAATATTTTCATGAAATTACAAAATTTAAAAAAATGTTTAATTATATTCAGTCATCAGATATCGAGCGTGAAAGCTAACTAAAACTGTGCACTTACATTTATACTCTTCGTATTAAAACTCAAAGTGCAATTATATTAACAATCCTTCATTTGAAAGAGATTAACAATTTTCATTAGATTTGTACATCTGTCATATCTCTATCCCTTTTTCTATCCGTTCTTATTACATAATTCAGTCTAGTACTTCCGGAAAATCCTGTTAAACATCTTTACTTAAAGCCACAACAGACTCTAGTGTTTTTCGAATCCCGTCAAACATATCGTATCCCCAAGTGTCCAGGAACGTCAAGTTCTTTCGCAGAATGCTCGATTGCAATTTAAATCCCATTGATAACCCAAGTGTTTACTCGGTTAAACCTATATGAAAAACGAAACGAATAGGTTAACAAGATGCTTGTTAAAGCCGTGTCATACACTGGCTCGTGTTTACCGTGTCCACTGTGGTTTACGATCTGCGTCGAAACAAGTTAGAAGAAATAGCGGGAAGGAAGGTGGTACGAGGCCGAAGGTGTAAGGTACACCGGGAATAGAAGTATCCGAGAGACTGCTCGTCGAAGACGGCAAATGTGGAGTACGAGTATTTCAATCACGCGACAGATAGGTTCGCGGCACGGGGTTAGGAATACCGATGCGCGCGCCGGCTGCGCAGTGACAGCCGATTAGCCGCGCATGCGCGCGGAAGCTGCGCGCGCAGCACCGGTCTCGGCGTTACGAGAACAGTCTCTGGAGCGTTGGCTTTCTTCGCTTGTTACGTCGGAATCATCGTTCGGAACAAAGAGGCGAAGAAATACCGACGTTGATCCACGAGGTATTTCAAGAATGGAAGCTGCTTATCCTGGCAACCGTAACGCTACCTTTACGACTATCTTGATGCAGCTTCGCCCTTTGGGAACGGTTCTTTTTCATAGCCTCTCTCTGGACGTTTGCCTTCGAGCTCGCGTGAAATGCGAAGGAGCATGTTTCAACGGCTACGCGTGAAACGTTGACCGGTCACCGCTGGTTTCCTTCGCGAGCTGCTTTGGCAGCGGCTTCTTCGCCGGTCGATAACCAGGTAATGAGTGAGCTCGTTAATTTACAAGCAAAACGACTCGATGAATAAATTGTTTTGTTTATCGCTATGGCGGTGATCTTTCGGCGAAACGTACCAGCCTCGGGTATAACGTTAAATTTAGCCGGTCGTTAGAGCCATTGTCGTCGGGATTACAACGGCAAGGAATCGTTTCACGGTTAGTTTATGGTTACTGCGGGGGAATTTTAAAGGAACCGCTGAATTTACCTTCACCACCCTTTTTTATCGCTAATTTTATCACCGCGCAGCAGTTGAATTTGAAACAGGGTACAATAGAAATCCGGAAATGAAGATAATGTATTTTTCGATCGACTCGTTCGTGTTGCTCGCTGTTTGTGTGAGCTGAATTTTATGAGTCGTTTCTAAAGTTACTATACTTTTTGCGTTTCTTTGTTACCGTGCTGGGATACGTATATTATTTTTGGATTTGTATAATATACGTGATATTAAAGTTTTTATTGCACTTTTTAAAATTATATTTTATCGAATAGATTTGGAACTTCTAAATTCCTTGGTTTGCAATTATTTATGGAGCTTAGTACTAATTTAAAGTATATTTTAGTAAAATAGATTAAAATTTTTTTGTTTTATTAGCATTATTTTGTTTTTAAAGTTCCGTTTTAGTTACAAGAAATATTATATAGTAGTCAATATTACATTCAACTAAACTTTTACGTCTAACATGATACTTTTCAGTATATCGATTACAACGTTTGCAGTAGAGTTAGAATAATCGATAGTAATAATTTCGATTAAATAATAAATATTACAAGTGTTCCTTTTATTATACGAATTTAAATATAACAAAATTTAACTGATTTATCCAAATTATTTTGAATTATCCGAACATGATTTTTAACGATTTTCAGTGTCCTTTTATTTTAATTACTTCAAATGAAAGGAAAATAATAAATCAGTGCCCTATGCTCCATAAATATTGTACTTCTTCCTACGCAATAATGATGCTACTTCCAACGTAGCGTAACCGTGCTGAATCATGCCTAAGAGTACATGATATAGTGCGATAAAACGCTAAAATGTTTCTTGCAATAAATTAGATCTCCGACACCTTGCAACTGAGCTGGCGAAAAAAAAGAAAGTTTACAAAGTGAATAACTTTCCAGCCCATAATTTATCCGCCATTTTCCTATTTAAATTTAGAAATGTGGCGTAAATTCTGTCTCTTGCAGAAGTAGCCTTATGTACTGACCTCGGTGCAGTGTTACTGCGCGTTATATTCGTCCCTTACTCGGAGCTGGCCTCCTCGTAATTTCCACTTTTCCCGTTTCCGTTAGAAATTTTTATTATTCGAGCGATTTTTCCCTCGCATTATCAAACACTTGCCGCGGCCGCGGAATTATTCACGAGGAATTTCCTCGCGAAAGAAACGCCGGTATTTTTGAAACGTTTCGGCAAATATAGCCGGTACTTCTAGAGTCGAATAAAGTGACAGTAAATATTTCGCGTGAGGTACGTATTACGTAGAGGACGTAATACCAGCTTTCACTGCGCCCGCAGTTCGTAAATTTTTTATTGGCGGGTGAAATGAACGATTCTAAATATTTCCCCTCGTGCAATTCTCAGCGATTTTCAACGCTCGATTTATCATGTATGCGCGAGTTATACGCGCATCGAAACGTTTACTCTACGCTTTCAATTAGGTGCTTACATATATATATGTAACTTCCTGACAGTTTATCGATGTCAAGTAATAATACGAGGATGGGTATCGCCAAAAATATTCTTACTAATTTTATGGCTGTGTTGAACGCTCAATTTATTAAACACTCAACATGCTATTGCATCGAAGCAATAGGTATTTCTTAATCTCTTATTCGTGCTTTAGAGCTGTTAAATTATTTTTTTACATACATTCGTGACACATACTGATATTACAATTTATTGTTAAATATAGAATGATACTTATATTTGTTACTGCAATATTTTTAAATATTCGACGACACATTTTATTTTATTATTAAGAAGATTTTATTATTCAGGTTATATATAGCCAGATCGGTGAATAAAATATCTGTAATAGACGTATTGCTTTTCCAATTGAAGATATCCGTTCAAGATTTAGAATCACTCGAGAAACCAATGACACGTCCTTCGAAACCGTCGTAATTAATATAATTAAAATAATCGTATCTTCCTAAAATAATTCCAGATCGAACGTTCACCGCGATCCTTTTAATAGCCGGCTATAATCAAAACTCGCTGACTCTCGGCAGACGAAATTATATTCAATTAGAATTTCCTACCTCAACGCGAGACCTCGAAACCAATAATAGTGACAAATAGGTCGTTCGATGCTGCCGATAAACCATAACGGTGTATTAATAAACCGCGCTGGTACAATGATAAACTATAGAAAACAACGTTGAAAAGATACGATCACACAGGCGCATAAATTCCAAGTCGCGCGACGATCTAAATGCTAAACCGAAGCCCGTGGAAAAAAATAACTTCCGCCCGATATCCTGATGGAATTAATAATTTATCCTGCGCCCCCGACGCGAGTAAAACGCCGATTTCGCCGGAGGGTATACTCGCTGGAGTATAACATTTTCAGTAACCGGTAGCAGCGCTATTCGTTCGGCAACAGTGATTAGAAATTCCTCCTTTAATTATCCCCAAGTACGTGTCGCGGCATTCGTTACGCTAGCCCGCACACGACTTTCGGTTCGCCAGGGTCGTGAAACACTTCCGGATTGTAAGCTGGCTAGCTGCACGACCGTGAAGCGACAGCAACGCCATCACGGCGTGAAACAGTGTCGCTTAATCCCTTGTCGAGGATTCGGGCCCAAACCATGAGTCCGAATGCTGGGGAAAGTGGAGTGTCGGAACTGTCTCTTAGATAGCACATGGTTTACATTAGGACAAAAGTCCATATTCGAGATATTTATACTGTGCGTTATTGATTTGAAGTCTGATCAAAAAAGTGTAGGATTGAATTACCATCAACCCTTACCAATCCATCTATTGTAACGCGATGGTAGAAGTAGAGGGAATCCGATTACCTTATTGGCAGAAATTATCCTGTATGATATCGTGTGACAGAGGAAGCGAACGAAACATCGAGACAAAGTGAGACAGGCGAGAATTCGGACCTAAACCATGGGTACTATTGCTAAGGATAGAGCCAAGTTGCGGAGATTGGAGTATCGGAATTGTCTCTTAGACGATTTAAAATAAAAAAAGGAAATAAATAATNAGAGCCAAGTTGCGGAGATTGGAGTATCGGAATTGTCTCTTAGACGATTTAAAATAAAAAAAGGAAATAAATAATTAAATAAGAATAACCAATATATAAATTAAATAAGTGATTAAAAATGACAAATAACTAAATGAGTGAGATAAATAATGACAGGAGAATAGTAATCAAATGGAGTACATAAATAAACAAAAATGAGTCATATTCGTATGAAAAATACCTATCACGAGTCAGACTCGTGATATCTAAGTTGGGCTGAAAATTCTCGTCACGAGCCAGACTCGTGAAAGTATGGCAAAGGGTCTTTCTTATCTGAAAAACAGTTTTTCGAGCGATTTCTAAGCTTTTTCGAGATTGCGACAGATGTCGGTGCAGTCGAAGTACGATGGTAGGAGTGGGAGGATAGTGGGCGGGGTTTGGGACAGAGTAGACGTGTCCCATCAACGCGAACCTATAAACCCTGCTTGCTCGGAAATAATATTGGGAATCCCCTTCCGGCGCCGCTCCTTCCGGCTTTTCCTCTCGCCTCTTTACGTGCAAGCGGAATCCCGTGGGGCGCCGCGAGAATTTCCGTCGCGCCAAGGGCGAACGGAGGTCACACGCCGCGGAAACGATATCTCGTGGCCGTGAATTGATTCGAAATTCGCGGACGTCCGTCGTGGATCACGTGGATCTCGTCCTCGGGACAGATGGCGCTGCGAGGCGGGAGTTTCGAACGGTTTTTGCGGGAGAAAAACGCATCGCGTCTATATTCGAGCGGAACTGCGATTCCTCGCGAAAGAGCAAATCGAAATTGAATCGTAAAGGCTCTTCTTGGCGAGCTTCGCGTTATAATGGTGACCCGCTAGCTCAAGTGTACGTCCATTTTGATGATATACGGGGCAACGAATTTATTGTGATACCACGCCACGGATAGTGAATCTTGGGTTTATTTTAGAACACTTTTGGACGGGGTTCTTTGAGGTATTTTTTTTTATTTCCTTGGGAATGTTGTAATTGAAGTTTGAGTAACAAAGGATTGGTGTTCATAGCTGGTTTTATTTTTGGTGAATCCTGCTTTAACGTTGAGTTTATTTGCGTATTTCTTGTTTGATCTTATGTGTGTAAATTATTTGGGGATAATGGATTTTTATGTAGATATATATATTTTTATGGATAACAGGGATAATTGTAGACAGAAATTTATTATATCAGGTTTATTAGAAACTAAAAATTGAACGCAATTTTATGTTACTTGATTTTGTTTTGGGATTACTGTTTATGAATTATTTATTCGATTAATACATTTTTTAATTTGTCTCTCTTGATTTATGTATAAAATTATAATAAGAGATGGAAGAACAATTCGTGTACCTTGTTTGTAATATATAATATGTTATGTTAGGTTATTTCTTTCAGTATCTTCTTTTCTTTTCTTAATTTGAATATAACAGGACGCGATAGAATTATTCGAGTATCCTGTTTGTAACATTAAGTACATTAAGTAGGATTGTCACGGGTGCCAATGTAGAATGATTAGTGAATATTAAGGACACCGAAACACCTGCAATTATTTTCAGCTTATGGTTAGTAATATCTGAAAATCTCTTTGTAATCGTCTTATTGTAACTACCTACGACTTGTTATAGCAATTTAGACGCTTCAGCCTCATTTTTCTTTGTACTTCTTTTCCTGCATAAGTATCTTAATCTGCAAAGGCACTTATCAGCCTGACTTCTTATCAACGAGACTTCTCCCTCGACGAATCTCTCCCTCTTTGCTTCCCCCATAGTGCGGTAGTTCTTGTTATATAGATCATTAACCCGGAAAAATTCTTGGAATTCCACTAAAACGAACTGTTCTATGAGTTACTCGTGATGTGATTGGCAAACTAGGATCGAAATCAGTAAAATTGTTTGCGCTCCCCTAGTATGGATTTGAAAATGTTCCGTCGAAGACGAGGGTGGATTTCTCTCCCCCAATGAGATGACTCTCCCCGGTTCTCTGAGTTTTTCTTTTGACAATTTCCATAATCTTGGAACGACGAAAATCTCGAGACCAGAGTTCATTTATCGATTCAATCGAGATTCGTCTTTTTATCTGGTAATATCTTAAATTCTCTTAACAATGGAAACAATAGAAAATTTTCATGGGATTGAAAGATATTTGCCAAGTAAATTCTTTTGTTTTTTTTCTGTGTTATAGATTTTGTGTTATAGAATATTTATGTATTGACTATTTAGATTACGTCTTGTTCAGAATGACTTAATTAGTAATTTATTTCTGTCTATTGTTGAAAAATTATTTGAATAGAATACCATATATTATTTGTCAAAAAATTATTATAAGATGTTCAGATCTCGTAATGTATATGTATTGATAGATTATAGTCAATTTAATTTTTTAAATTGTATTATTATACTTTTTTTTTACTCTTAACACAATATCAATTAATACAATAACATAATTAGTGTAGTAAAATATATAGTGATCCAATGACTTAATTTTCTTGCTGCACTTATAACTGCTTGAAAAGTACAAAGTATAGTAATATATACACTCACATCTGCGTGCATAGCAACAGTAGAATTTTCTTTATCTCGAATCGCTTAAATTAATTCATCGTGAAATGTGTATCATTTCTTTCGTAACATTGTATTTACTGTTATCGTAATTATATACAACGTTTTAAAGATTATCGCTCGAAAGGAACCCGTTAGAAATGGCTATTAAAAACTATGAAATATCGCGAATTCTATCGACTATGTACAATCACCCATTGCATGTTGCGAGTGTTCAGTACTAGGTGACTAATCACTCGCAGTAACGGAAGGGTTAACTAACATACAGCCCTTTATGGCACTCGTAACCGCTTAAGAATAAAACACGAATTATTCATACATTTTTTGACGTTATAACATACTGTTCATTTACTTCATTTGCACGACTGCATTTACCATAAGACTCATTAGACACAGACTGAGACCTCACTCTCTATGGGGTCACATTTTTAAATCTCTATGAAAAATAGTCCAATTAGAATTGCAAACTAAAATAGTCTTTATTTTTTCATATAGCAATTTGCATTCAAATAGATGACCTATCGAATCAGATGCAAATGATTTAATTAATCACGATGTCATTCTAAATATATTTGCTAAAACCAATGTTATTATGTTATTAATATTTTTTAGATATCCATTTTCTTAATTTCAATTTAAACTGATTTATTTTTATAGTCTTTGTATTAAATTCAAGTATATTTGTATGTAACTATCTTTTGTTATTCGTGTTTTTTTGAGATAAAAATTTTTATGGAAATATCGATTTTATTTTCAATAAATTTGGAAACGGAAATTTTTGTAAATAGACTTGCTTTCTCGAGGATTGACAATAATGTTATACTTGAAATAATATAAATGACGACTGGATTCTTACATTCCACGGCTGCAAAATGTATAGAAAATTCGACTGACTATTCTTTTTTTTTTTTTTTTTTAAACAATAATAGAAATTCTTCTCGTGGCTTGCAATATTCAATCAACAGTTCGTTCGAGCAACGAAGAATTTGAATAACAAGGATTCCGTTAGCCCCTGCGTAAAAATTTTTCCGATAAAAATTTCTACATCTAAAAAATGCTATAGATTTTTTACATACCGGAGTATTATTTTCTCCGACATGTATGCACTGGAGATTTCTTTTCACTATGTTTTTTCGCCCTTTCTTTTAACTCGTACGACATAATGTTATATTGAGAGTAATACCTTCCCCAAAAATTTTCTCATTGTCGTTTGACACATTATTCGTAGTAATGAAACGATAATATAAAATATATCTAAATTTCTACATTTAAAAAAATTTTTCAAATTTCTACATCCCGGTGCGTCATTTTTTTCATCATACATATGTATTCTAAAAATTTCTTTTCTCTATTCTCGCCTACTCTGTGTATAAAAATAACACAACAATGAAAAAAGTCGTTAAAATTATTTTCAACGAAATCTCCTCGAATTATTGATATTTTTCAGAAGAATACTTAATCTTTAACCGAGGATTTAAATTTTGATCAACTGGTTTCTCAAAGAGGACTTTTTCCTTTACAGTGATAAATTATATTATCACCCCTAAATAATAAAAGAGGTTTAAAATTTCACCCGGTAATTAAAATATACGAAGTATACGAAGAATTAATTAAACAAATTTAAATAATTATTTCGCCATGATATTTTTGAAAAAAAATGAAGCATAAAGGCACCAAAATCTCGATTCTTTTCTCCAACCTTTTGAACAACACAATTTTCACCTTCTATGATACGTATTACGTTTAAAAAATTCCATGACGTAAACTCTCGTCATTTCCCAATATAACAAAATATTTCGTCACACCGAGTTAACAGATTAATTTCCCAAATTTCACTTCTTCAATCACAAACAGTGAAAACAAAACGATTGAAATACAACGTTGAAAAAATTCTTCAAAATTCCTACACACCGTCCAATCTCTTTTTCGTCCGGATAATACATCGAAATTGAAACAAAATCCTGCTCGTCAAAAATCCTTCCTGTCACTCTCCGGTGCGATGTCTGATATAAATTGCCGTTCGGGTACTTCACCCTTAAGCCGCGCGGGAAGAGGGAGCGAGAAAGGGGGTGAAAAAATAGGACAGAAGCGCGCGACTAACGACTAGCAAGATTCACGTTGGCGAATTTTCGGGCAAAAGTTTCTACGTACGACCACGATTGGACCGCAGCCTTCCGCTTTCCAGATTTCTCTCCATTCGTTGCAGTTGGCGCTCGTTTTTTCTTCCTCCGGTACGAGGGCCACGCGTTACAAATTGGTCCATGCCTCATACGAGGCCACCCCTGCGCTGCGAGGCGTCTGCGTTGGAGCCGCGTGAAATACCGCGGCCCATTACTTGCGGCTTGCAACTGCGGATTAATTAACGCAGATTAATACCAAGATGCATCTTGCCGCGCCTTGGAAAATCACTACGGATAATGCCGCGTAAATTTTCCGATATGTTTGTGTTATCTCATCTGACGGCCCGCGCGTGATTATTTAGAATAATCCAACGATGTGCGTGCATTGGAACATTTAAGGGTGGTCGCTGATATTAACCCTTTCGGAAACGAATGTCACGATATATGTGGAAGTTGTTTAATTTTTCAAAATCAAAGCATCGTCATCAATGTCGTAGATATTTTTTAATTCGAAGAATTTCCCTCTATTTGTTAGTTTTAATCGATTAGTATCGTTAATCCTTTGCACTCGCCGATTTTTTCGCTACAGAACACTTTCTGTCGATGAAATATTACAGAACACTTCTAAAGCCGATGAAATATTTTAGAAGATAGGTAAAGATCGTATAATAATTAATTTCAATACCTATCGAACTATTACGTTATTTGAAATTTAATATATTAATTAATATCGATCTTCAAAATTTTTTAGAAGCTCTGAAATTTTAATATCGTTTAACTTTGTGGAAATATTCTATCCCCGTGTTTCTATAGTATGGATAAGAATTTCGTAGCTTGAAAATGGTACAAATTTTTTTTGTGTTTCGTGAGTGATAGATTTATTTGTAGATTTTGCGTAAGTTATTATTTATCCAAGAGTGGTATGGAGTTTAAATCGTTTTCATATTCCTGATGAAATTAAAGCAACGTGACATATGTATATTCGGTCCATTAATCCTGCCAAATTGGAAACAATGTAAAATTATTTAATTATTCGCGTCATAAACGTTCGACCGTATTTACATATCTGGATTTTGGTAATTTCGGATTAACCACGGTGCTTGACCCCGGAGTGCCGGAATAGCCATAAAGGAAAATCTAAATTACAGTTGTGGCTGTAAAAGGATCTAATTTGCTCGAAGTTTCATGAGATTTTACTACCTATTATAATACAAGAAGTAACAGTAATATAACGTAATCGTCGAGATACTTTAATGGGTGAAATGAACTTAAAGGCGAGATAAATGACGCACATTTTGTTACGTAAAACCGTAATTGAAAATAAGAAATATGGATAACGTTGAAACCTAGAGCTGTGTCTGAGCCGTAATGTAAAACCTAGTTACGTCGCAAATTAACGTTGCACTTGCCACAGACCAGAGAAAAATCGAAGAAAAATAATGAAAAATATGCAGGTATTATTTTAAGAACGCAGTTTCCCCATAAATATAAACATTCCCATCCAAGTGCAATTCATCAACGCGTGAACTGCATCTCTAGGGTATAAACTTTATAGTATGAAGCACATTTTTCAAAAAATTAATTTCATGTAAATTATCATTACTGCATCTTTGTTACGAACTTATGAAAGCTACGAGGTTATAAAAATGATAAAACTGCAGAAATTACATCGTGGAACTACCTGGCTATGAAGAAGTAATGAAAGCTGTATTGCATAACAAAAATAATGGACACTATGAGACTATGGGACTCCGAAATTTATGCCCAGTAATAAAAATTGTACGTTTTTCCACTTCGAAATTTTAGTTTGTTCTGCTCAATGCTTTCAATACAAACTCGTGTACGTATTTGTACATATTCTATAATCGATGATGCAAAAACCTGAGGGAATGTAATTAATCTACGTGAAAAAATGAGTCGAACACGTGAAAGAAAATTTTTTCATACGTAGTTTTGTTTTCGAGAAAATTCGATTTAGTTACATGTGCTGAGAGCGTTCGTATATGTAATATCTAAGTGCACGTGCACCAACGAATTTTTTGATTTAATTTTTCTCAAAAAACGAAGCTTCCAATAATATATCTTCATTCCATGTTTCCCACTTATTTTTTCACACAGAATGCTATCGAACCACTAGTTACAAAAAAATCTACACACAGCTTTACTAATCCATAAGAACCAGAAAAAATTTTTTAGTATATGCAATGATTATATTCGACAATAACACAAACCCCAAGAATTTCACTCGCAATTTTCGTCAAACAGTAATTAAACGGAAAATATTTGTTAACAACGATAACGTGTATTTAAATAAAACCGAACGAAGCGTGGAAAATCGGTAATACACGTACGCACGGTGAAATCATTGAATTAATTAGCTACATCCGAGCACAAATTTCGCTGGCGAATTATCATACGCTGTATCACGAGCATTGCACGAATCATTTATCCGCTGTGCCACCATCTTGTTCTCTTTTCCCAAAGCGTTTAATTGCAGCGTTGACCGTAACTAGAATTGAACAGATATTTTAGTGGGCGAAATTTATCGCGCGCGATGCATCCACGGGCCGCAAATCTCGGAACTGGAAGATGAATGGATCCCGGGGTCAGACTTGCAAGTGGTTTAAATTACCGGCGGGAAAAAAAGAGAAATCAGCTGGAAGGGCGAAGCGGCGCGTTGTTTCTCTACAATAACAGCCCGCGACTCCTAACCCCTAAGTCGTGCGTTCTTTTTATTCGCCTTTTAGACACACTCGACACGCTCGAACGGAAAGCCATGAAACGATGGACACGCGTGGAGCGCGCGAATTTAACGAACGGTCATAATTATCGGGCGTCGTGCTGTGTTTGCACCAACGCGACGCTCGCACGCACACCGACGCGCCGCCTGGTATTTCCTGGGGGTTGATCGATGCTTTTAGTGCTCGCCAACTATTTCCAAATGGATTTTCCACTTAATTTTCGAAATTCGAATTTTGGTTTTATGGATCGTGGCTGATGGGTTGAACTGTGCGAGTATTCGTTCGTTTTTTCCAGGCTATTTTTTTAACCGAGGTATTGCATTTTCATGTGCATTTTACGATTAATATCCGACTGCATTTCGAAGATTCGAAATGTGGTTGTTAATAAATTTTATTCCTTTTCTATTTCTCTACGCAAGATTTATAGCTAAAAAGTGGAGATCGAGAGTACGTATTAGGGTAGATTAACAACTCTGAAAATAGTATATAGAATATATAGATGCTTCGTGATTCTTAGACGTGAAAAACTGTGGAAGGTATACGTGTACATATTTTTGGATAAATCGTTACATGCTTTCACACCTAACTCCATACAAAGCATCAGACAACGAGAGTTTAAAGCTTCGAGAGCATGTAGCACTTACTGGACGAACTAGAAAATGTTTAATCAGTATAAAACTTGACATTCGTACGTTTAGTAGAAGATGGAAGGATAAGAGCTATGATAGAAAGTATAGCGATTAGAAAAAATTGTAGTAGAACGTATACGAAATGCTCTAACGTAATAAAATATCCAGGAACAAAATTTTCCGAGGTATTTTTTCACAGCCTCGTTCAGCTGGCTATTTTATTTAAACCGAACTATTTCTGCTCTCTCGACACAACAATTTTAGAAAAAATGTTTCAAAACACGATGAAGCATTTCGAGACGTTATCACACGGAACCAGATTTTTTTTTTATTTTCCTTCTCACTCAGTTACGTTTCTGCTTGGTTCACTGGCTTTTTTGAAAATCCAGTAATAAACTGTTTTATGACGGTTAGCTGCACCTAGATCCAGTACATTGCACCCTATATTTTCGACGGAAATATAAATTTTCACACCCCCGATTATTTTTATCCCCTTTTCATTTTTATTCCCTTCTAGTCGATTAGAGCCAGCGCACTCTCGTGCACTCCGGTTACCCTTAATCTATTCCTCCAGACGAGAATTATTCCGTTTTGATAGCAAAACGCACGAGATTCGTTTGCGAACGAGGAAACGAAAGAGAAGGTTCCGTAGAAGTAGTATGATTAGATTATAGAATAAAATTTTCCGAGAGTGTTTGGGAAAATCCTGACGAAATAACCGGTGTATCGGCGGATCCATCTTCCGTATGACGAACGCTTCGAAAATCTGCATTGAAAGGCTGTGCAACGGTACAGGAGCCTTTATTTCAACGGAATAACAAGCAGAGGAGATCGAAGCGTATTCATAAACATAGAGATTGGTCCATGGAATAATATTTTATGTAATTAAGTTCGTGAATTAAACATTTCGACCACGGAAACGTGATCTGTGGAGTCTTGGTTAGCTTAACGAGACTTGTGACTCCTTTATGCAATATTGTACGAATAATTCTTTGATCTTTAATTTTTGTTGGATAAAGAACCAATTGCTCTTAAGTGTAAAAATCTCTGTATTTTTTTTTTTTAATGAAGTAATGCAATTTGGAGAAGATTGTTAGCTGTGTAAATTACTTCTGTGTCGTTTCAAGTGTCACGAAGGTTTTATTTGTAAGTCCTTTTATTTTTGTAATAGCAGGGATGAAAATGGATATTAGGTGGAAGGTAGGAACAATTGTTCACAGTCCATAGTGATTAATTTTGCTTTTAACATTTTTTAAAATTACGATATCGTGGTATTTGACTAACCTTTTATTTTAACGTCAAATTATAAAATTAAAAATACCTGCCACGCAATTACACTTCTAAATTTCATAGGCGTATAACTAAAATGTATTAAGATTAGCAAATTTTTAATTTTTAATTTTTAGGTTACCAATATTCAAAATATTAAAAAATAAATAATTATTATCGCGTTTCAACCTTATTTTATAATTTAATTTTGTTTCATAGGCAGTTTTTGTTCGATAAACTCACCTGATCTTCCTCTTACAATTTCCTAAACGACACCACAATGAATAAAATAAACTAAAAAATCTCAGTCGAAGCTAGGGCTGTAGAGTACGCCAACAATGACAGAACTTTCCAACCAAGATTAAAAATTGTTTCCTTTGTAACCTCCGCGACACGAGTCCATGCATTCTCGTAGAGCAAAACTACCCCTTCCTGTTCCTTTTCCTTTGTACTATTTCTTCCCATCTCGTCGTTTAAATTCATAACCTTTGACTCGTGTAAAATTACTTACAGATAAATCCCTCCAAAACCTGATACATACTTGGCCTGAATGATAAATAATTCCACAATCATTTCAGATATACAGCTTGCGTGTATCACCCTGTATATACATCAAACGATTATTATTAACCCATTGCCCAAATAAAATTAAATTCAAAATAATTTCTATGAATACCTAAATTTAAAGACACTGACCTAGCTTTTATCTGTAATAGCGATCAAACAGTTACAATGATTTATATCCAATATAAGATTAAATTAAAAATTGAATCCAAAATAATTTGTAGAAATTTACAATGATTTATATCTAAAATAAGATTAAATTAAAAATTGAATCCAAAATAATTTGTAGAAATTTACAATGATTTATATCTAAAATAAGATTAAATTAAAAATTGAATTTGAAATAGTTTCTATAATCTAAAAACCTAGCCTAGTTTCCAATCCCAATAATAACCAAACAATTACCACGACATATGGTAAAAACAAAATTAAAATTAAACACCGAGTTGAAAATAATTTCAAAAGAAACTGACTCAGTCTGCACCTCGAAAAAAAAAGAAAAAAATTCCGAACCCAACAGAGTCACGTATCCCATCAAGTACAAGGACCAAGTACACACCACGAAAGGTAAAATCCGCCGGTGAAGGTCAGCAAGAAGGCAGTGGATGGAGCTGGGTGGAGGAAATTATCCGCGAATTTGGGCGAAGAGGGTGGCCAATAGCGCGGCTGGGATGCCGTTAAAAGGCCACTTGTGGCCCATTACTCGGCGTTCGCGAGCGGGCGCGTGCGATTCGCGCATTAGAACGAACGCGAGCCATCGCCTGCGCTGATAATAGCCGGCACTGAGGTCAGAGAAGAACGCGTGCTCGATCTAATCGCGTGTGTCACGCGTGTGCCGGCCCACGGCTCGGCTCACCGTGGCGCGTTCTCGTTAAGATCGTCCAGATATCTGGCGGCAGACCGGACACGTGAAAAATGCCCATTAAATTTGATATGCGTGATCGCGGCCATTTCGACGCGCGCTTCGTGATCACCGATCTCTGCCCGGCCATCCAAGCCGGCCAACAGCGAAAACTGTAATGGCGTCCCTGTAATATTTTCCCTCGCCACCCCCGCGGGCAAATCCAATTTTCGGTCCGTTTAATAGAATTCTCTCGCTACGCCCGCTACCCTGTATTTACATGCGGATACATGTATGGATATCAGTTTGCGAATCGCGGCTTCCGTAACCCCGTGAACAGTTATTCTGATATTTATCATTCGCATACGATTACGTGGTCGCCGGGATTTTAAACTCGTACCTTCGGGCCTGCGCGCGCAGCCCTGGTCGCGCATGCGCGCCGCGGCCAGGTCACGTGACGCGGTCGCGTCGTGACTCGGCCAGCGCGATGGAATTTTTGGCCGACGCAATTTTTCCGACGTTGGAATTCAGCACGTGGTCCCGATCTTGGCCTCGTAGCTTGGTATATCCCATGGAAACGATTGTACGCTGGTATGCGCGTATAAAAATCTGGATTCTGATCGCGAGATACTTCTCGTTTTGAGGTTATTTTTCCTCCGATATATATCGGTGGCCGATCGCTGCGATACAGCGAGGTCGTAGGAGCGGTCAGCCGTTCGAGTTTACGCGTTCCTGTAGTCGAAACGGGTATTTGAGGTATGTTGTTAGTCTGGTTTAAATGTGGACGAGATATTTTACGAGATGTGATACGCGAGTATTTTTCCTCGCGAAGATCGAGCGGGATTTCTTCGAGATTGTCGGCTACGAAAGTTAAGGATCTTTTATGTAGCTTTGTCGTCGGGAATTTGTCGCTTGTAGCAGAGCACGTTTAACGAGGATGATGAAGTATGTTCGTTCGGTGATTTGTCGAACACGTTTGCGCTAATATGGGCATCAAAGATGGGGTCTGGTGGAACCAGTAGCATATGTCTGTCGACTCCTAGCTTATTCCTCGTGTCTCCGCAGTACCTCTTGGTATTTATATTATGTTTGTAAAAATTTCTCTTCGATATTTCACTGAATTATCTGTTAAATTAGTTTTATTATATTATATTATACGACACTGGTTGTATATGCCTCGAAATACGTAATAAATTGATATAGTAATTTTAATGAGAAGGTACAGTAATATTTCAGGAAAAATATATAAGTTCACATTGCAATCTCTATAGATAATAATTCAAAAAAATTTTATCTAATTTTCTATTAACTTTCCTTCGACATTTGTATTATTTTTGCAATATTAGAAATAGTAATAATAGAGAATAATATAGAATAATAGTAACAATATATAAATATATTAGATATTATAGTAATTAACTTTAAAATCTCTGTAAATGATAGCTTGAAAAGATTTTACTCTGGTGTTTACATTACTGTTAAAATATTATTCGTTACGATTACAAGATATTTGAAATCTGAAATAAATTCTGAATTTGATTTTATGCAAAGGAATATAAGGCTAAAAATTATTCGTGAACAAAGCGTTATCGGAATTGCAATCCTCCAATCGTAACAACGATTAGAAAAGTAACAGAAGGTGGAAAATTGTTAGGTACACTGAAGCTAATAATTGTTTCTTCACGCTCGCGAGGCATGAGAACTGTGATCAAACGCTTGTATCGAAACTCAATCGAAATTGCTAACATGGTGTTGGTCAAAGAATACTTTAACGCATTAAGAGTTCTGTAGGGTGAAATTACATTTGTCAGATTTGCAGCTAATAACTGGGTAAAAGTTCTTTCTTCCATAGTCCCATGCGGATATAATTGTACACGACGTTAAGGAATCTTGATTGATAATATGTTTCCCTGCAACGAGTACATAATTACATGGCATTTCGCATTCAGAATCGTTCCTTCGATTCGTTTCTACTCGTGTCAGGGAGCTGTTAATGGGTTAATGTGCATTCGAGTAAGGTTAATCTGATAGGAGTTCGACTTGACGTTAATTTCTACGCATCGAGTTGAAAACGTGGAATTAATTTCACTTCTATTTATCGTTAGGATAATAAGCCATTGCGAAACATAATTTACGCGCCTTTTGTATTTCCCGTCGATTTCTGTCGTTATTTAATTGGCCAATGTCTTTGATTTTATAAAAGATCTTGTTAACGTTCCGACGCTGTTGCAAGTTGTCGATTATTTTTTAATGAAAATAACGTTCATAAGTTTGAAATAAATTTTAATATTCGTGATTTTTCCAAGAAAGAAAATGGATGTAATTCGCTGTTTCCTGTATTTAATATTAAAATTTTTCCAATAAAATTTTCTCCTTTGAAATTATTTTATTAGGAGTAATAATAATTCATATTTTCATTATGAAGTTGGTTTTCAATGGTTGACTGTTTAAACATATTTAAATAATTTGTAAATTAATCTAATTTTATTATTATTTCACATTATTGTTACTTTTTCACCATCGAAGTTAAAGAAATAAATTCCTACGTGACTTACAACTATTTTGAGTACAATGATTTATTTTCAAATTATTTGATTACTTTACATGTGGTAGTTGTGATTATCTTAAATTAAAATTTACGAAACTAAAATTAATTTTTTCTTAAAAAGTTTTAATTCTCTGACTGTGAAAACTTCTAACTAATGAGTTAACCTGTTAACAGGTTAAAGTACAGTTGACTTATTCTTAACTGAACTTAAGCTTTCGTCTCGTTTCTCGACCTCGGATTTTTGTATAAAAAAATATCTCGATAATAAAAATAGCTTCGACGCTATTAATGGTCGCGATACTAATGTTAAGATGTGGTACTGCGATTAGTCTGGAATTGTACATTCTTTGTTATTAGTGGACAATGAGTGCATTCGAGTGAAAGATAAGATAAATTTGAGAATTTTGAAAGTGATTTATGACTTCACATTATCATTTACTGGTGAAACTTTTGTTATAAGTCATTCGTTATAAATAATCGATATTTGATACTATTTTATTTTACACATTCAATTGTAAAATACACGCTTTATAATAAAATCGTATAAATAATCGATTTCGAATAATAAATATTTTAAAGAAGTACTATAAAATCATCGAAAAGATGAAAATTGTATCATATGACACGTGAATTAAAAAACACGATTTTTATCAAATCAAATACGAATATATTTTGTAACCAGATAACAGATATTATTATGAAAATGAAACGGTATTAAATAAACATTTTTATTTAATTATTCGAAATAAATTTGCATCGGAAGGCCGGAAAATATCTTTTTTGAAAATTTGTCATAAGAGATTGCCCCAAATCGATAAACATCTTTGGTACAGGGAATAACAGGAATTCTACCGTCGTTATAATAATTTATGTGCAGCGACAATGATGGTAATATATGCTCAACTGAGTTGTGTATCCTGTGCAGGAAGCATAATAGAATTTCGACCATTCGACTGTCTGTAATTTATATTCCGTTCAATTGAAAATTGTATTTGATACAAGTTTCTGCTCCCGGCCGTAATTTGAAACCTATCATTATAAACACCATAAAGTGTGCAATATTTTTACAGATATCATCGCGAAACTCGAACGAAATAATAAGAATTATTCGCGGAAATTAAAATACGAGACGTTATAATTATCCTGTAAAATTTGTATTTGTACAATTATAAGGATAATTATTATAATTACGACTACATCAAAATCCTATAATCAAAACATACGCAATCTCTTTTCACTCTTTTCACTCCCGCGAGAATATTAAAATTGTACTTGCTAATTACTTCTCGTTGCATATACCGGTTTCCTGGAACTGGACTCATTGCTCTGAGACAGTAGAATATGAAAAAAATTTCATTAGGCAAAGTTAATTAATGTGAAATGATTCCACTAACCTGGTGCACGAGTCTATCCCGGAAATAGAGATATTTTCGAGATTTAAAAGAAACCATTTTGGAGCACATTACTAAAAATATTTCGATACTTTGGTGGAAAATTGGTTGATTTAAAAAATCCTCCAATTCTATTTCTTTCGGTGATTAACAAAGATTACGATATTTTCCAAATCATTCGCAAATTAAGAAACGAAACGAAAAGAATCGCAAAAGTGTTTTCAAATATAGAATATAAAAATATCTATTATCTACAATGAAAAAATCAATCAAAGAAAGAAATACACACTTTGATTCAACAGGGTATAATTTTATGCAACGAAATTTCCGTTTATCTTCTAATACAATTCTACGATAGAATAATATCTAGAACTATTTAAACGATACACCCGGTACATTAAATCCTGAAATCGTCAAGCACCAATTGCGACTTACGGGAAGCCTCGTGGGCAATAATTTTTCGTCAAATCTGGAAATAACGAAACACTCGCAGCAGTGCCGGCACTACCTAAATATCTCTCTAAATTAATACCCGTTGTAGCTACTTTAAATCATTATTGACCCTCGCCGTTAAAACCCGTTTTCAATACCAGTCTCGCCAGTCAAAACTGCAAATATATTAGCTCGGATACTTTTCCCAGCGAAACTAGTTTCGCCTAACAGCGGCCGATTAATTCAAGAATTAATTAGTCGAGACCAGTATCGCGGAACGTCTATTCGTTAGAACCAGTATCGACCGGGTACATCGATCTCTGAGAAGAATTCGGGTCCAGACCGTGACGAATGCGCCGGGATCACGTTATTACAGGGATTGTCGATTAAATTTCGCTGGATCTCGATCGATTATTATCGGACATGACCCGTGGTAGGGCGGGATGCCGTTTAACGAGAGATTTCGAGTTTTGGTGAAAAGGGTGCACTTTAGAGCGTCGTCAGGGGTCGAAGACATTTCGCTGCGCCGGGAAGTGGCTGCTCCTAACATTTACTTTCCATCGGGAAGTTCGACAATTGGCGACAAAGAGGTCGCCGCGCGTTATTTATTTCACTAAGTGCTCTCGATCGTTCGTTACTTGGCTCCGGTTCCCTCGTTCGCTCGTGAAAATTTATGGTCGCAGGCTACGTGTAACTCAGGGATCCAGCGCGCGAGCGCGCGCGCGATGCTAGGCGAAGCAATGGGCCACGATCGAAACGCGAAAATTCCGGCCAGGCCGGAAAAAAGCAGGTGAAAACAGAGGAAAACGGCGGGAGAGGTTGTCGGCTCGCGATTAAATGCACCACTATTTCAACGGACGACTCTTTTAAGCCCGATCTCGCTCGTTTATTTCTGCGAGACGAATCTGTCCACCAACGTGTAACATGAGTGATTTCCTGCTGTTGCGGAATTAAGTTTCGAGTAAATCGAGGGGGAATCGTGGTAACTTGATTTATGCTCCGCGCACTGACTGATCCCGGTTTTTACGCAGAGAGATTGGACAGTTCTATGGGGAAAAATAAGAGCGCCGTGTCATGTCGCCGGGAATTTATGAGTGTTTTGTTGAATTCTTACGACGGAAAGTGCAAAGGTTTGAGCGGATCAGACAAAACCATAGCGAATACTGTAATTTTCATCCTCTTCTAATGAAATATATTACTACACAACTGTTGTGTCACATTCTTAGTATTATGCTGCTGAATCCGAATTTTAGAAGCTAAGAACTGATCATCAGGCAATAAATGAGTAAAAAACATCGATTTGTTTTGTATAAAGACAGTAAATATTTACTATCGTACCATATCTCGTACCTTATATACCATATCTCGAAATTTACCGATTTATAGCGAATGTAAAGATGATAGCCCGAGTATTTGCGCTAATTCATTGATTGAGTAGACTTCCTTAGCTTTCACTTGTCTCCACTTTGCTTCCTGGTGACTTTGGATATTCACTTTGGACGAAACGCAGATGAAAACAATCCTACCTCTGGTTGTGAATAAATCATACATGATCTACGTGCAAAGTGTACAACCTAGATTCGCCTTTAGATGCACGAAGGAAGAGTGTTTCGTGACCTGATGATGTAGATTTGAGCTTCATGATTTCCTAATATCACACTGCCAGGTTTTTACTACGAGAAGGGATTTTGTCAGAAAGGATCGTCGATACGCAACGAAAGATGCACTGTATTTCTGTTTTGGGTTGGTTGATGTTTGTTGTACAAATGCTGTCTGAACAACCTGTTGTTCAAAGAATTTTATTGCAACTTTGTCAAATTTTTTCACCGATAATAATCTCGATATTAAACACTCGTAGACGCTTTAGCCTTATTTTTGTCTTATAAATCCGATTGAAAAATTTGCATCGAATCGAAAACTCTCCATATGAGCTAACTGACCGACGATTTTCGCTCGATCTTCAGGACACATAGTGGGTGCAAGCACGCGCGCTGTTATCGATTTTTTAATCAACGATGTGCATCGTTACCGCAAGAAATAAATGCACTCGTTCTGGCAAAAACATACAATGCGCATGTTGCTGAAACGTAACATGACAGAGCTCTACGCACCGCTACCAGACAACTAGGATGAAAATTAAATTCGTGTTTTTCTCTTCTCCTCCTACAACGTACCGCACCGCGACATGCGCGATTAAAATCTAATAATTCAAAATGAGAAATGAAAAAAGAGAAAAATCAAAAAATAAAGAACAAACACACAGTTCTCGATATTTCACTTATTATAACTAACCTTTCTAATTCCGTTGTGCAACCAACGAATAACAAATCCAAAAGATAGTATTAGGTCATCCCATAAGTTTGTGCCGGTTTTTCCTCTTTTATTTAAAATTATACTCGTTGAATAAACCTTTAAATATCAAGAAAAAATGTAGTCGCCCTTTTGTTCTACAACTTCTTCCTATTTCGTTGTCAAAAAACGTTATCCCATCGATATGGTTTATAAAATGCGACGAAAAATGTTAATAACGCCTCGGATCGAACTTATGAGATGACCATGTATGTAAATTAATTTTAAATCCCGGTTTAACGGAATAAAAGGTGAAATAAATTTTGCGAGTTAGAAATCGGCGCAATATCCCAGCCGTTCTCATTATCAGCGGAAACTCCAATAAGAATTACAGGGATACGAGAGCTCCGTTTAAATCCAGAGGGTTGGTGGCCCTCTATTTTTCCATTGCCGTGACAAAGTCGCGATAACGAAACGCTGGATTACGAAGAATTCGCTCGCACTTGGCGCTACGTCTCGCGCATTTGAATAATATATCACGGTTAATTATTCTCGAGGATTTCGTGGCGACCACTCGGGGCTGCCTGGCAGTCACTTCTTGCAGCGCGAAAGTCATTCCAATGAAATTGCATTGCCACTTCAGTTTCGTATTTACGCTTGAAACTAACGTGCGCAATTTTCGATTCGAGTGTCGGCGCAAAAATATCGCCTGTCGTCAAACTCTAACGTCATTAACGTCCCCTCCTCTTTTTTCCCCCCTCCCGTTTCTTCTCTTTTTTTTCTCTCTCTCTCTCTCTCTCTCCCTTTTCCCGCGATTTTTTCCCCTCCACCCTCCCTCGTCCGCTAGTATCCTGTACGATTCACCACGATGACAGGTACCATCGAGCTGCCAGCGCTCGGTGTTTTACCTTCGTAACGCAAATCGACTTTAATGGCTGTTCCTAATGATCAACGATGGGAACGGCTGTCAGGGGCCTTTTTTGTCACGATGAAAACGAGATTTTCACTTACGTGTAGGCAAACGAGATTCTACCTGGTTTGACGTATTCAGGAAGTACACTGTTATGGTCGCGTAACAGCTCACCCCCTGGTACCCACTCGCGTTAATCGCCTGTGCTTCAGCCTCTTCTGCACATGGCCGCACCGTGTTTTATTCTGCCAGTGATTACGTTAGGTGAGGTCCGCCTGACGTTTTGTTTCGCTGTTACACTTTGTTTGTTTATAAACCACCGTAATTCGAGAGAGACAGAGACCAGAGAGTCATTTGACAGATTGAATGGTTTTAAATCTCCGTCGAGCACTCGTTTCCTTTCAGCTGGTAATGAGGCGAATGACAGATTGATATTCGAGAAGCATTTTTTCGTATCTCGTTTATGCAAGACTGAAATTTTATTCCGCTGTTTGTACTTCGTTTCTTCGTAAACTGGTTTCGAGGTATGATTTTTTTAACGATGCCAAGAGTAACGGGAATGTTTTTAAATACGACCAGCACCGTGGTAATTCTGGAACAGTTATTTTCACAGAACGATAATGGGTAATTAAAGCATTAGTGCATCGATGTGGAAATTTTTTTAATAGTTCGTGTCATTTTGTCGTTACGATTTATTTCATCGTAAAATAATCATAAGGTATAATCGTTTAAAGACATCCATGATTTTAGCAGTAAACCTATCACGATCAAATCAGCGATAAATTGGACACGAATTAGAGGCTTTAGAAAATAGAGTAACGGGAAGCATTGAGAAAGTCACGAAGACCAGTAACGTTGAACGCGGAATTTTTACCGAAAGTTTGGAAAACTCAGATTTAGACCATGGTTTAGTGTTAAATGTTTACTATATATCAATTTCTTTTTAACCACAGTCTATATATTACTATTCAAAAGTCATTTTCTAATACTACGTCTATTCTTTAACACTAATTTTACGGACATTTAGTATATATTTATAGTATATTAGGTCGAGGAAAAAGAAATCCTTTATTTTTATAATTTTAAATGGATTTCTTTTTCCCCAACATAATATATTTACTATACTTATTTCTATAAATACATATACTAGTTGAAAAATTGAATAGAATTGGAAGCTAGTAATCGTTTCCTCCTTTTTCTAATACTTTCCAGTGGGTATGAATATTTTATAGCTATGCTACGAATGTAAACAAACAATTGCAAAGTGATAACGATTAAAAAATAATCACAGACATCAAAGAATACGAAAGTACAAAAGCACCAAAGTTCGATATAACAATTTCAAAAAGACAAACACAGCGCGACTACGCCGAATTCCATCTGCTCTGCGCAAAAACATCAGGTTCATCAGGCACATTTCCAATTTCACGTAATTCCCCATTCAAAGCTCCCGCGGGACACGGGGTGCACACAAAAAGGACGGCAGCGTTCGGCACAATGATTTCCTCGCGACGTTTTACTCGAAGGAAGTATCAACATCGCCGGATTGTGTAAGAACGCACGCTGCGACGTCCGCGCACGGTGCGTTACTGTAAAGGAAACTTCCCCGTGAATGCATGCCACGGGCCCCGTCGGACAATCCAGAATGCATAGTTGCAGAGGTGCCGTGACATTATGTGGCATTGCACTTAAACGACAGTACGCGCGGAATCCTGTAACGACTTTACCCATTTCGTCTCTATCCTCGAACGGAAGCCCGGTGGCGCCTGAATCGTCCACGGTCAAATCAACGTGCCAACAATGGCCGCGGGGAAAAAGGTGCCTAATGATGACTAGGAGCGAGTGCACGCTCGAAATCCTGCCAAGGAACGATACGTTTTGATTAAACGCGTCCTCCGATCACGTGATATTCTAATCCAGACAATTTAACCCTTAGAGGACGGACCCCATGGAAGTCGAAGCTGGGTCCTTCCTTTCCAAAGTGTAATTTGTTTCCTTACATTTTATCAATAGGTTTATTATACAGAAGAATATAGGTTTATTATGGAAAATTTATAAATTATTATATAATTAATTGTAATA
>NIJG01000024.1:407975-516008 GCA_002201625.1 Euglossa dilemma | reverse complement strand
AATTATTTTAAAAAGTAGGTTTATTATAGAGAAAAAAAAATCATATTGATGGATAGATGGCTCGAAGGTGCGTGAAGAAATTACGTGAAAGGCGTGAGCGATCGTTAACGATGGTAGAGGAGGTACTTCGAGGTTAGGAAATCGTAGGTATGTTGATCTTATCGTTGGATTAGATATAGAGACTTTTAGGTGGACCACCTAGGTCTGGTTTCTCCGTGTCTCTTTTCTGGAATGTGGATGTTCGTAGCAGTGTCTGAAGCTGGTAACTCGAGACGTGTGGTTTCATTGGTTTGTTTTTATAGAGATTGAAAGAATCTCTGGGCTTCGTTCTTGACAGAGGGAGCTTCATCCCTGTTACTGTCGTTGTATCGTGTATTTTCTACCATGTGTACGTGGCTTTATGAAGGTCCAGGTCAGTTGGGAAACCCTTAGCATGATCAGATGTGAAAAAAAGATAAATAAAAGAAAAACACTGCGTTGTAGACAGGAGAGTCGAAGTTCGAAGTCAGTTGAAGGTAATCGGAGTTAGCTGACTGTAAGTGGAGAGTTGGTTGAAGATAGTTGTAAAGATATAGTGGAGAAGGGTTAGTTGTTAGAGTTGTTAGTCATAAATAGTTGTAGACATTGAGTTGCGGATAAAATTGTCGAAATAGAACCATATCGAGGGATAATTACTCGCACATTTTTATAATTTATTTAATAAATCATCACCTATATCAATCCACCACTCTTAAATCCGAAAGCATACATTTCAACCCCTTGAATGCATTTGAGGACTGGTTGTGACTCGTTGTGCACTTGTTTTGCTTAATTACGGACGACGAGTCTAATTCGTCGTTCAAACTAGGACAAAATTAAACATCTTGTTCATAGCAAGAGTGATTGATATTAGTTGTAAGAGATTACAGAATGTTTGAGCCTGAGACTACGTCGCACTGCAAGCAATGTCAAGTGCCACTACATTTACTCACTTGCATTGAATGAGATAGATGAGATTGAATCTCCCATCGTTTTTACTTTTCATATAATAATACTTCATTTTACAAGATTGCAAGTCCTTGAAAACAGGACAAGTTGATAGTATGACCAAGCACACAGGAAGGCAGAAAATTGGAAAGACGACCCACCATGAATTACCATGCATCAAAAATATGAGTTTTAATCCCACCGTGCCCCAAAGAGTTAATCAGCAACCATAGTCACCCCTATTCCAACCGAACAAACAAATTCACCTTCGTCCCAAGACCCTGGACTCTCTTCCTGATACCCTGATCGAATACGAACGAAATCGGTTTCCAGGTGAAAGCAGGACAAGTTGATAGTATGACCAAGAACACAGGAAGGCAGAAAATCGGAAAGACGGGTGGCATAAATCGCCGTACGCTAGGTGCGGTAATGACCGTGGCCATCTCATTCCCATTCTCTCACACCCCATGGGGCAGGATGCATGCGTGTCGGACACGTACCACCTTCGCGCACTATTGAAGCGCCTCGAGAGCGACTATCAGCCGGGGCTAAATTGTTTCCGAATGTTTACGACTGCGTGCGGTCTCTGCGGGCACGCACACACACGCGACTGTCGTTGGTACCACACGCGACACCGTAAATACCGACTATATTACGCGTTGCTCGCCATTCCGCGGGCCTACGGGCCCTCTTGTCGATACGGGAGCTAATATCGTTTCCGAGCTTTGTCATCGTCGCGAGACCTTCTTTACGCCGACGTCCGGTAACAGGTGCGCGACGACGCGTTGTAAAGGAGGAATTGATTTATTCTCTTAACGGACGCGGAGCTGAAGCCTAGGAAACGCGAGGTTAGCCAGGAGATGGCGAAAAGATTATTAATTGAGTGATGGATGGACGAATTAATATCGTTGTACGAGCAACGATACGACGTGGCATTGAGACCAGCCGACACGCGATTTTCTCGTTACCACGAGTTGCTCTTGTTTCCTTTTCCGCTCCCCTCCTTCCGCACCTTTTTTCCCCGTTTCATCGTCGTCGCACGCTTTCACGGTGGCGTTGTTCCTACAGACGTCCGCTTATTTCGGTTAATCATCCCGAATCGCGTTCGCGCGAGTTGCATAGTTTCTGCGCTGACATGTCTGACGAGCCTGGAACGCTGTACTTAGAGAACTCGGGACGCAGGTGTGTAGCCCGAGAGATCGCGATAACGCTAACGCGTATCTAGGAGGATGCAGAGGATAAATGTCTGTTAACTGCGGTGACGAAACGATAGCAGATATAATTGGCCGATTGTCCGCTGAAGAGATTCCCGGTGTATAGTTGATGCATGGTGCCGGCTGGTTGATGGAACAGCGAGCTCGTAAATTAAGTCATTGGACGGTGATAACGATTGATGCACTGCGGCTCTGAACGCTTTATGCGTTTTCAATCTCGGTGTTGAGAAGGTGGAATGCGTTTCTCAAATTCACCGGAATTTATACGGTAATACTTTTCTCACGTATGTTAAACATCCGGCACTGTCGCAGGTATGCACGTTCATCCGATCTCCTTGCATATGGTCTGTTTCATCCATTCGCACGCACTTATTTGAAATTAAGATCATACCGACTTGCTCTGTTATTGCTTTTAACGCTATTTCTTATCTTAGAGCTCCTTGTTTCTAAATACAACCCGCTCCCCATTCTCACATTTGAAAAGAACACCGCGTTGCAGTCAGTTTTTAAGTTGACAGAGAGTTGAGTGAGTTGAAGGCAATCGAGAAGGATTAGTTATCCGAGTCGTTAGTTGTAAAGAGTTGTAAAGGGTTGTAGACCGAGTTGCAGAAGTAAAATTAGAATAAATTACAGAAGAATTCTGTGTCGAGTGTGACTTTTAATTGAATTTGTTTCGTCCTTTATTTATTTAAATTGCCTAGTTTTTAGTCGAAGTATGTTTAGAATAAAACACTGAAAAGCGTTGGGATCTGCTGGTAACAAAATTGAAATATAATTCGGACTGCCAAGGGTTAAACCTATAGTGGCCTAAATGACCGTTTTTAAAGCTGTCTTTCGAAATTCCGCGTTCAACGTTATATTACAGGGTCACTTGTCTTCGCGATTTTTCTTCCAATATATGCGTAATCGATCTTTCAATGTCTACCTTCGTCCCATCTTTTTAAGATTCTACTGCTTTTTCATTCGTCGGTCATTTGACCGTGGGAGGTTCAGCGTTAAATAAAAGAAATGAAAGTATGCGCATATAGAATTTGAAATAGAGCTGTTCGATTCATTATTCATATCTATTCGATACTTTAAGACTTACTGAGCAGGTACGTAACAGCTTCGAATTATTTGCGCAAAACGAATAGATTAGCTTGCGTAGTTCATTTGTATCAAATGCCTCGATTACGTTAATCCTGTGTAATTTCTCGAGACCTAAAGCTTCGTTTACTCGTGTCATTATATCATGATCCATCAATTAACCGCTTTTATATCTGAAATGTTGAAGCAGAAGTTTATGATTAATTACATTTTTTCGTAAACTAAGTATTTTGTCGTTATCGATACCTGTACCTGGCAAATGACAAGTAGCACGGTCTAGAAATGGAACAGTGTCATGAACGGAGTAGCTTTAGGAATAATTCGAACATCAGAAACATCCGGATTAGACAAGATCTATGAACAGTAGGCCAATACGAACATGACCCGAGACAGCTGGCTCACGCGTGGTTGGCATGCAGATTTCCCGGCCAAATTACATTTATTGTCCGACTATAGGCGTGATCCAGAAGCCGAGGAAAGTGCATTTTTCCTCCTCTCACGATTAGTGTCACAACGGACACGCTAATCGACAAAATAGGACACCGTCTCTGCGAAATGACGGATCGACCAGCGGAATATACATCATATCGTGGAGCAAATAGAATCCGTGCAGAAATTACAGAGGACTCGGCCAGTAATCGAACTGAAAGTCAGAGAGAAATCACACAGTCTGAATATGTAATACGCAGATCTGACCTAGAACATGGTTGGAACTGAAACACTTAACTCGTCTCTTCGAGAACATTTCTTCTTCGTTCTCTTTCCGAATATCAATTGTTTCCACGATCCATTCGAAAGGTTCATCCGTCGTCGCTTTGCCTTTCTCATTACGACGAATCTAATTCAAATCTCTCGATGTTAATCGAGAAACAGTACGCTACTTTCGAAAAAGAACGGATCAATCGATAGAGACGTATTACGAAATTTATGCAGGGATCGCAGAGGAATCGTGTATATACCTAGAATATACCTAGAACTGACATAGACGAGGAACGAAGTTAACGGTACACCGAGTGTGTACAACGCAATTAAAAATAACGAACCGATGGAAATTTTCTGAATTAAAAGATATCTACAACATTGATAACAATACTAAAATTATTTCTCGCCATATTCCAAGCAACTTTCGTTGTAAAGTATAAAAATATTTACACGTATATCATGACATTTGTCTCCAAAGAGTTAAACTATTTAGGAGATTTGTCAAATACTTTTGTCATACTTTTGGTTTCTATTCCGTGATACAACTGCTATGCGATACAATACATATAATGCACTATGTCTTGCGTAAGGTGAACGGTGTTTATATATTACTTGGTCCACATATGTGTTTACTTATGTGTGTATGTCCGTTGATGTCCTGTGTCTCTTGGTTTTTGCCGGATCGCAGCATTGTTATATCCCTTACAATTTTGTAAATGCATCGCCCAGATTCGTTATTTATTCTTAAATCTTTACTTACAATATCAACTTCTGTTGCAATATCTCGGATAAAATCACGGCGTTTTGCGTGCAGGAAAGTAACTGTATACAGCTGTACAGTAACAAGTACATAAAGTTTAGTGCAGATAAAATACACTTATGCGTGTCACAGGTGGTCTTGGTTCCAAGTGAGTGCATGGGAATCCTTGAAATTCAGTTACTTGCGATTGACAGCGACCGGTTAGGACTTTCAAATACTTGTACGTGTTAGAATTATTCAACAATTCAGCGATCGAACCTCTAGAAGAAGAGTCTCAGGGTTTAAATTCGTAACAATATTCAAGAGCAGAATATCACGTGTAATATCTATCTATTTAAAACCGATCAGCCTGGTCATATCTTCGATATTATCACTTAAGATACTAATTCGATCGAAAGTTTGCTTTCTGATCAATCATCAGTTTAGGCCTGGTAAAGATTACTACTACTAATAATCGGAAAACAGATAGATAAACTGTTTAGTCATCTATAGATATTAGATATTAGATATTTAAATATATAAATAACAGATTGGCTAACTCTCCTTTTTTACTCTTTACTCATCTTATTGCTTATTCGAACCCTGATTGTCCCTGCATCATTTTCTTCTAACCTTCGACCCATACTCAACGATACCCTCTCACACAGGTATAAATATTGCCCACCATCTCAAAATCTAAAAAATTCTTCCTATAGTAGTCATCTACTCGACCGTATCGTGGAAAGATTCGCCATGAAAGTCCTGGCAAAAACTCGTAACGACGTTAAAAAGTGTGGAAACACGACAGAACAGATATGATCCTACGAGGATCCAAAGGATCCGATCGCCAGAGTTGGACCGGTTCAGTCATCTGTAGGTATATCGATCGATTGGGAAGGAGCAGCTGATCGAAGCTGCTTCTTCCCTGATCTACCATCACGTTTGACCGCCTGACCGCAACAGAACCGATCCCGATCCCTTGACAACCAGTCTACGACCCGGCACAGTCAATCGTCAGACGTGTGACGCGAGTGGAACGGTTGAAACCCGGTTCTAGGAAAACAGAAGCACGCTGCTTGGCTGCATAGATACCGTCTGAGGCTTACGGGAAATCTCACCTTAAGAACGCTTGCGTTTTTTCCATCGGTTTCTGCCGGGATCTCGCTGGTATCGCGCCATAAGGAGCTTGCCCGATGGAGGCTCATAGGGAGGCGGAAAGGATCGGTTGCCGACTTTGTGCAGGTCGCTATGCCCCTCTCGATCCCTTATCGTCAATCGTCGAATTACGAAGAGAGGTTTAGCGAGTCGCCTAGCCACGGGGCACGCGAGTATCAGGGCCCGACATGCTGCTATCTCGCCGAAGATTCCTGCGTCTGTTCCCGGTGAGTGGGAGCCTTGTTCCAACCGTGAGATTCGATCGAGACGAAGATCGATATCGTTCACCGCGCACTTTACGTAACGCATCCCCTTTACGCTCGATTCTCATGCATTATGTGCGTGCCCCGGCCGTGGAAGTGGTTCATCCTCACCGGGTGATCATTACGTCCCCCGCTTTAGTACGTTACGTTCGTAACACTGGATTAAGTCATAAGTTATAAGCATCCAATACCGCAAACTTCATCAGATAACGCCGTATTCACGGAGCAACGATGAAACCTCTCTCTCTCTCTTGTTTTTTATCGTGACCCCGACCGGTCCTTTGGACATGACCCTCGCTCGCCGATGGGCCTAGCTGTTATTGAATTTAATCGATTTCCTTTCCCGTTTACTTCTAACGATACTCGCCGCGTTTGCGCGAACGTTGACACGCGGATTAATTCAACAAAGACACGTCGGTCGATATTTTTCGCTCGAGGATCGCTTTTCCAACGCCTGTCAACGGACGGGGTGCACCGGTGATTTCAGAATGCTTCCGTGTCACAGGTGAGATATGACAACTTGATAGGAGTGTTATTCGGCAATTATGTGACAGGAATTGCTTCGCGAATGTGTCCTGGGATGTTTTGCGCGGCTTGTTCCCGCGATGGGTCAGGCCGATTGATTAATCGATGGGTGTTTGATTTTAGACGAGGCTGGTTGGTCGCGGTGCTTCGTTTTCATTTAAGTTGTCCTTTGCTTTTATTTCGCTGGTTTTAGACAATTCATATTGGCTTAGAATGTGCTTCGATATTTTTGTTTAATAGTTTGTCTTGTATCTAAGGAAGTGTTGGAGTGAAAGAAATTTCTATACGTGTGAATACTTTTTGTGAAATTTATTCTGGGACACATTAACTTCATTTTTGCTTGTGTTCCATTATGATTTTCTTTTGAAAATAAATTTGTGTCATTGCGTGTCGTCATTGTGTGAAATTACCTGTATATAAAAGAAATAGTGAATTTATTTATTTGAAGTATAATAAAATATATTTTGGAAGAGGAAAGAATATTTCCATTTATTGTTATCCCATTCAAAAAATTATTTTCTAAGCGATAACGAATAATNTAAATTCAAAAGATATTTAATTATAAAAAATTTATTCTAAAAATATTAAAAATTCTAGGTCTATCTAAAGACTACCTTCCTTGAAAAAATTTCGTGAGTATATTGCACACTAGAAATATTATTTTTTTTAAACGAAAACTTAGAAAGTATAAAAATTCATGAAAAGTTAATTGGAAAATTTTCTGATTTCGTTTACTGATACTCTCTTGTATACTAATTAGCATTTTTATAACCATGGGTATACAAATTACGCGAAATTTGTTTCTCGTGTAACTTTTTGTTACTAGCAACAAATTAATAAATCTCGTATAGGTCTATTATAATTATAATCTTTGAATTCTTTTACGAAACTGTGTAAGCAAGGACGAAGTGGCACGAAGTAACGCAAACGCGATGGTCATAAGATAATACCACCACGACCATAGAATACTGGCAGCCACCTTTCTATCGAACTAATAGTATGGTAAAATATTCAGGATAGCCAGTATGTTAGTAAACACATTGAAGAAATGTTTGTAAACACGCCTGGAATAGCTTAGGTAATATCTAAAGGTATCCATAAATCGTCTCTGTGAAAGCGAGTACCGTTCCGCTTCAGGTCCTCGAGTGATCCCTCGTCGTAGCCTTTTAATTATGTAAAATATAGCAAACCTGTAAATATCGCTCTATCATTATCGAGATAATTTATTTAACAAATTCACAAATTTCCATTGTGTCCCATTTTCAAAAAACCTGGGAAATCTACGATTTTTCAACCGACAGAGGCCAAGGTTAATTAACAACAACAGTAATTTAAAAAAACAGCAAGCAAATGTATACTTCGTAGAAACAATTTTATATTTACTTTAAACGGAACTATATATTTTTTATTTCATAGCATTGCGGGTAGAACGAATTCAACCACCTGTTATACCATGACCTCGAGATTATACATGACAAAGGAAAGAATATTGAATAGTTTAGGAAAAATATAATACGCGTAATGTTGCATATTACAGATTTTGCACGACGTAATTAAATCAAAGGTATAAGATATCTGCTTGGTGTATATGTTATTATCACACAAAGAGTAGGAAATTTATAACCTCTTGAGGGTGAACTGATTTAACACAGCCACCTCTTTGGAACAGACATCTGACATAGAAACATGTCTTTATTTGCTTTCGAACACGTGCAAGTTCACGTTCCACTTGACAGTGCTCGGCAAACCTGAGCTCCCCACACGTTGGTCTCCTTCATGCACGTTGTCCCATTAAAATCGACCCTTCTCAAGGGCTTCAAGTGTGTTCTGCAACAAAGCATTGTGCTAACGCAAACGTTTTAAAGTGAATGTAACAATTACCATTCTACATGACACACGTACGAGTTACAGTCTTGTTAAATGATGCAGCCGGTGGTAATCTGATTTTCTCAGCCATAAATCGAAAACAGGTGGCAGGATATTTTATCAGAATTTTGAGTAATGGATCCTTACATAAATTCTTAGCATTCGATATTTAATCGTTAACATTTACATGCACCGATGCAGTAGTTATGATAATATTTTGATATAATCTAATTTCTCAAGATCTCATAATTATCTCTGCATTTTTTGTATTTTTTTTTTTTTCACATATCATATATTAATGAAAAGAATTTCTACATTATCTAATTGTTCAAAATACTTGCATTTTTTGTTAAAATTTCATTACTCGTATGATNAAATTTACATCATGTATTGTGGTGCTAATTTTTTATATTTAAATACAGGGTGTAACAATAATTAAAAAATATCTTATCACGATCAAATTTTATATGGTACATTTATTAATGTAATCATATTCAAAATATTGCAAGGAATAATTATAATTTAATTATGCAGGGTATACTTATATTTTTCTCCAAATTTTAAATAACAGGTCATAGTGTCAATTTTTTATATTTTCACATATCATATATTAATGAAAAGAATTTCTACATTATCTAATTGTTCAAAATACTTGCATTTTTTGTTAAAATTTCATTACTCGTATGATGCATTCGTTGAAAACAAAATTTCACTCTTTGTTTCTTGGAGTTAATCGATTAGGAAGAGGAATGGCATATTTCTCCCGGCAAAGTAATTTTATGAATGCTGGTGAATCGAAAGGAGGAAGTAAAATATTTTTGTCAAGCTTCTAGATAATATATCACGGTAAGGAATTCTTGATATTTGCATACACGACGTAAGCCGATAAGGAATAATCGAAGTATTTCGTAACTGAATTCTCTATTTATTGAAAAGCCATCATGCGATCAGGTGGGATCGTTACTAAGAGCCTGTTACGCAACAGCCATTACTTTGTTATAAGCGTGCAAAGTGGTTCCTGATTTATTGCTTACAAGTTTGCGAATGGTCGGTTTAACTGTTGGTCAGTTTTAGGCATTAATAATTTCCATATATTACCTAAGACACTAAGAAATACGTGTACCACTAGCGATTTTGTCCATTGAATATAGACTTTAGATGGCTCGATTAAATTCAATAATTATACAATTTCAAATATGCAGTTATTGCAGATTTGAAAACTGCAATATTTATATATACGTAATTATAAAAAAATATGTTATTACTTATATCGTATGTAATTAATACTGAGTATAATTGGATGATTAACATTCAATAATATTTATCGTATAATTAGATGATTAACATTGAATAATATTTATCGTATTTTAATGTTGCAATTTTACGCATATTCGTTACTAAATTTTTATTAACGCTAGAATTAAAATGATCAATATTGAAGTAGAATTGAGCACTTCAATTACATATATTTATATACAAAAAAGTGTGACGAATTTTCAAGCACAATTTTTTCAAAGGTCAAAGTGAAAACTTTTCTTCCACGTATTATTCTATGCTTAAATTTATTACCTGAAGCGTGCAAATTTGAAAATCTCTCACCTTTAGAAATTATTTCAAAATATCTCTTATCACAGTAAATCGCGGCTTCACCGATTGAGCTCGAACCAGCTCAGTTAAGTTAAACGTCTTATATATTCTAAGCTATGGATTGGAGTGAAAAAAAAGAAAAAAAATGAATAAAAATAAAGGAGAAGCAGTGAACAAGAACGGTGTGGGAGATAGCGTTTTCCACGACAGGAGGATGAAAAAGATTGGCTGGCCTCTAATGACAAGAAAGGCGAAACACAGGCGCAAGACCACGTACACAAAGTTTCTCCGAGGCGAGAAATTAAATTTAATGCCGCCTGCCTTTTTTCCCGGGCGTAATAACCTTTCTTACGCCGTTAGTCTCGCGATATTATTTCCTCGAGCGGGTTACGATGTTCTTCGATCGTGACTGATCTACCATGCTTCTTCTTCCACGTCTCAACGTCGACACGTGCTCCTCACCGTCCGGCGTTCCGTTTCCCTTGGTCTTGGATCATTGCTTCTTTCGCGTTGCAACGGACCTGCAAAGTGTCGGCGAGGAATGTGCAAAAACGTGAATCGAATGCGCCGCACGTGCGGATAAGGACGCCTGGAAAATATTTTCGATTATCCCCTCGAGTTTCGGACCCGAGGCTAATGCGAGTCGCTGCGTTTTTCGATCTTATATCGTTACCTGGCTTCCCGTCCGTTTGATAAATTGCGCGGCTCCTGGTAAGACGTAATGGTGCTGCCAATTATATGAAAATATTGGAAAATATAACGATGATCGTTATCGGAGGTGGCATCTGTTTGCGGTTTTATGGCGGAGATTATGGGTTTACACGTGTGGTTCATTTACACGTGCCAGGTTAAGCACGTGTCATATTAATAGAAACGATGTCCCATCCCGTTCCAGTACTTAAACGTCGATATTTATGCGGCTGCTACGGTTACAACCTGAAATTAATTAATCCTGGTGTCGATCGGACGAAAATAGTCTTAATTGTGGCTCTACGTCAATGGTGCTTTGGATAATTAATTCTCGAATCAAAATAAATAGGTTCACCAAGTGTGTGCTGTACGTTATCTAATTTTTATAAATACTTTTACTTTTTGTCAAAATTTTATTACGGGTATGATGCATTAGGAAAAGGTAGTATCGAAGTCAATGGTAGTTTAGATAATTAATTCAGAAATAAAAATACATTTGTATTTTCTCGTGCTTTGTATATAATCATTTTCAGATTATTTTATTTTTGGTGTATATAGAGCATTAAAAATTAAATATCTTTTGTACAAAAAGTACTGTTGTATCTTGTATCGTTACAGAGATATATTAGAAAAAGCGAAAAAAACATTAAAGATTTTTCAAAATGGAAATTTGTTTACAGTGTTTTTGATTTTATTTTATTTTTCAATTTTTGTTGTTCAGGATATTATTATAGGACAACTGAACTGGGGATAATGCAGTCTTCTTTTTTATTCACCCTCTGTTCCTATTGACCCATCGGTAACCAATTGATTATAGATCTGTCATAAACGGCAGAGTTATATCAGTCGGTATATGCAGATTCTTACCACGTAATTAAGACAAAAGAGACGATCAGTGTTAAGATAGAAACCTATTTATTTTCATCGTATTATTTCTATCCCTATTACCTGTATCTGTTATTAAAAAATATTGTAATTTAAATTTTTCTTAAAGAAAATATATTCGAGTTATAATTTCTCTGATGATTATTCAGTGTTCTATAATCTTTTGTTTATTATCAAACGAACGTAAAAGTTTGGTAATTTCTGCAGGGAAGAATATTTCATTTAATTTAGAGAGAATTTAAAACGTGGTACTCCGAGAAGCATTATTAGGGATTAATTTTTTTTTTCTCAGATGATTGGTCAGAAAAGAAACAGTTCTCTACATTTACAGAAAGTATCGGTCACGTGACACAATTCTTTAAGTGACCGTATGGTGCGCTGACGTTTAGCGAATTAGTTTCCGCCATTAAACGTCACGCGTCGGTTTAAGAATTCGTTGAAAGTTGATAATTTATATTTATTCGAACGGAACAAGTGATCGATAGTGTGTCGTGTGTCAGTATGCCATCATAACTGTAATGATATAGCGATGTGGAACGTATTAGCAGGTATAGGAGCCATGAATTTCGAACGGGGATATACCAGAGGTATGTTAATAATTCGATTCACTTTATTGCGTATTTTTATATTCGCGGAAACTAATAATACCACGTGAAATCGTTGTACTCCGGTGTTCGTACGATCATACGGGTAATAGAGGGTTAAATGACGTTGCTGATACAGAATTCGTCGCGCATGATTTTCAATCTATTTACCTATCCCGTGTACGTGTCCCAGTCGACGATGAATCGAGATTTGTTAAAACCTGATGCGTGTCGACGTGATATAGTATTTGATTGGCTCTGTTCCACAAACAAATCCTGCCGCTTTCTAAATCCGGCCGCGTTGCTGGTATTTTATTCATAATGCAGTTGCACCGTGAAGTTGAGCTATGGTTATAAATGTCGTTTGGCGTCCTATCGAAATTTGAGTTACTTGCGCTAGGCTACCGAATGATGAACAGTGTTTTGCGCACTAGAATTCAAGCATATACAGTGCAGTCTCCAGTACTGAGACGTAATAGAGAAATATGATCGTACGGACAGGGTAACTTGAAAATATTTATTTCTCGCTATTGTCACTAATGTCACCGATGATAAGAATGATAATTGCAGCGAGTGTTAGTAATAGTAGTATCATAATGATATTAATAATTAATATTAAACGAATGAAAAATTTTTTAATCACTTAGGTTTTTGGTATTTTTTTTGTATTTCATTTTCTAAATTATATTTACTTTTAATCCGTAAAATAGCAGAAACTGATTCTTTATTTGTATCACAAATTATGTAAATATTTTTTTTTTCTAAATCATAGCTATATCGAAATGTGTAATAATTTATATGTGTAACTCTCATATGTGTGTGATTTTTATCGCCTAAAACAAATTCATGTGCAACAATTATATATATATTAAAAAAATATTCTTGAGAATATTAAAAAAATTTTGTCTAGAAAATTTTATCTATAAACATTTATGGTTTTATCTTGATAGTTAGTATTCCTTCAAATCGTTACTACTGCGCACTAGTTTTATTATAAAGTAATAGGTGAAATATGGTATTCGTATGATAAAATATTTGAATAACAACGTTTGAATAGTAGATATCCAATAACGGAGGTTTTAGTTCACTTCTGCCAATGAATAACTTTTGTAATATATGTGCTTATGTTCTTTTTTCTTTTGAGTAAAAATGTTAAATGTCAGATTTAGCTAATAATAATTAATATTCTTATTTAATTTTCAATTTATTTGAAAAGGCAAAATTATTAATCCAAACATCACTCAATTTATTTTTAAAACTATGCACTGTTTGTACATTGTACATAATTTTGTGTACTACTTCAAATTCGAGGCTTTATTCACTTTTCCATATCAGGAATATTATATTAGCCAATGTTCCTATTCCGTATTATTTATTACAAACAACAATGGTCAATATATTATGCAATAAAACTTCTTTTGCTCCAAACAAAATAATTATTTCACAGCTAATAGGAATATCTATAACCAAATCTGAAATTTCAATTTATTTTAATACTCAATTTATCGAAAATCCCCGTATCCGTGTATGATCCAATACAAATACTTTATTACCCGTAATAGAATTTTATAACACCAAACCGTAATAACGAGGACAAAAACAAGTAAGACGGGAACTAAACGGACACTTAGAGCCATAGATTAGAGTTAGCATAGACGGTGAACAGAGACTTATAAATCAGACGGGTAAAATTTCCTCCTCAACAATCCTTCCGATACCTGTTTTTCATCTACAAGTTCCTGTCAGCCGACATTACCAATAAACCCGCCATACAGCGATTTTCCCCCGTGGACTTGCCAAAACGAAAAGAGAAGCAGCTGCGTATATCCGCGCAGCGCTTATGGTTCAGTTTGTTCTCAGGATCCCCATTTCCGGAACGCGAACGAGTATTCTAATTTCCGTGATAACGTTAATAAGAGCAACACTTCGAGCTACATTCCAGTACCAGACTTGTTGCGATCGCTATCGTTCCATCCAATTACCAATGCTCGCCATAATGGTACAGTCATTAATGGTCATTACCCGCAACTGATTAAAATTTCGAGATGATCTACGCTTTCCATGAAAGTAACATCGAAATGGATTTGCGAACCGAGCCCATTCTCCACTGAAGGAACATCTGCGCTTCTGCGATCGATAGCGAAGGTGGCATTATTTTATCGAACTCTCCTCGATCCACGCTTGGAATTCCAGATTTGCCCAGGCTGATAGACTTCTTTATCACCCGTTGTAACCGCGAACCGTCGAATCCTAGCGAGCAAACTGTCATTTGCATTCCGGCCATGAGTGGCCGTTGGATGTTTAAAACGGCGCGATAAAGGGTAACGTTTATTACCTGTTACCAAGAGACGTAGTAACCGGAAATAAAATCATTTGTATGTTTAACGTTCTGTACGCCGGCGTGCGATATGATAATAGCCGTTGTATACTCGGATGTTAAGGAAGATCATCGTTAATCCGTAGCCTGATAGCCGGCGGGACGTAAAGATGGAAGGAAATGGCTCGTGGCAAATGTAAAACGCCACGGTTTCGTGTTTTCTGTCCGGTGTTTTGTTCGACTTATCGGCGAAAGTGAAAAGGAAAGAAAACGAGACCGTGTTTCTTGGCTACCAGAAGGTATGATGAATGGGAAATGGAATTTTTCTTGTGTTTTTATTCGTTTTTTACTTTCCACGTATTCTTGTATTTTACATCTTTCAAAAATTATTTGAGCATTTGGTGATCAGCTGAGTCAAAAATCTGAAAGAAATTATTTTGTACCTATACATAATAAAATAAAAGTATCTTTAGCAAGATTGGAAAGAATTGAATAAGTAGATAGAATTTGTAATTTTGTCGTAATTAATTTTTTTATTTATAGTGCATTCCAAGCGCGAAATTTTTAATATCTCAGAATGAAATGTGCGATTTAGGCGGGTATCATGATCGCTCCAGTATATTTAGATCCTTTTCTATGGTTCGTTTCGTTTTTATTTCGAATATGAATGAATATTCTTGAATATTTTTAAATGAATTTTCCTGATTACTTCATGGGAAGATTTTTATTCGAGATTCAGTATGTTACTAATATCCTTTATCGCGGTTCTAGTTTTGCCTGTTGCAGTTGCAATTTAAGGAAGAATACATTACATTTGATAGCATACGTAATGTTAGAAATATGCAAATACCGGGGCCGAGTATTATTAACGCGTATTAATTAGATACTATATACGTAATATGTATTTATTGATTTTTTGCTTCTAAATTAGTCATTGGTGTTAGTATATATAGTAATTTAGATTTCCTTGTTACTTGAACAAGTAATAAAATAATTGAATATTTACTTGGATATAAATTTAGCGATTATGGAAAATATTCATATCTCTATTTTAATATTTTACGCTTATGATATCAAGTTATTTCATTAGAGGATATTAGTACTTAAAATACCGGTGTTAGTATTTAAATATTGAATAAATTCTTGTTCTTCGTGTAGAAATTCAATTTCTTTACGTATCATTCGTAAAATTACTTCCAGGGTAATGACAACATAATCTATTCTATTTTTCAACTTTAATTAGGCTCTTTTTCTTATCATTGTTTGCGTAAAGAAAATTTGTACGAATAATTTTAAAATATCTTATTCTATCAAAACTCTAATTTTTGTAATAGATTCACAGGAAGATTATAATCACAGAATTCTTAAAAAACGTAGCTTCAATAAAAAATATAGACAAAATTAAATAAGAGGTTGAGATAAAATAAAATACACATAATTTCTCTTTCCAAATTATTCTTTCCATTAATCTCCATGATTTTAATTTTCCTTTCTAATTACATTAAAATATCTCGAAATATAAAATAACAAAGTTATTAATTTTTCTTTCCAATTAAAACAGGATATCTCGACTATATTCTATCCTGAATATAGTTGGAAAATGGATGTAAAGGAATACAGAATGACAAAAGTACGGAAAAATATTCTGGAAATAAAATTCATGCAACGCGCGTTACATTAGCCAATTATATCTCCTTTTCACTATACGAGCGATGCTTATATCGAGCACGTACAGAAAACGCCGATTGATACGGGGGTAGGCGGCGAAATTAATTCAGGTTTTCCATGCGGGTCGCGCGAGGATTACTATGACATATTACATTCCGGGGTCGCAATTATTATGTTCCTGAATGGACGCGCGTCCGGACATTTTCACGGGTAGTTGTGCACATCGAATTCGCTTTGGCGATCGAACACGAAATTCCGCGTTCGACGGATTATATAGTTAACCATGTCTACCGCATCGAACTTCCACAGAATGCACGCCCGTCGACGCATTCCGCTTATTAATGATAGAACGTCGCGCGCGGAATATTTACTTTCGACCACAATGCGAACAGATCAAAACGTCGTAACGCGTTCGACCGTGCGATTATTGTTTATCCAGGATGCTACGTTTAATTCCTGTTGCCATACTCGAGTTCGAAATAAATTAAGTCCGCCAGCAGTTCGTTTCATAGCGATTTGTGGCTCGCGATGATTACGCTCTGTTTGATCAACTGCTTCGCTCTAGCATGTTCTACGTAATTTCCCTGTTTTTCCTTGGGAATTTGATTTAAAGGTGCCGCGATATTTTTTTGTTTCTTCGTCGTTAACTATCGCTATGCAATTGTTGCATTTGAGTGGTATAATTGTCGCATGGAATTTTCGCTAATTTTTCTTCTTTTTTTTTTCTTTATGGTTAGCTTTATTTTTGTTACGTAAATGTGTGTGTATTTTGAAGGATAAATTTCAATCCTTGTACTAGCATATTTTTTCACATTACGGTAATTTTTTGTCGATACACAAATTTTTTAGGAGTACGTGAATGTTTGTAAAAATTCTGGTTCGAGTTTTACGTTTAACGTAAATAGCGATGATGTTACTGTTTTAATTTTTATCCTTATTTTTAATTATTCTTAAGGATTTATCTTATCAAAGGTGAAAGATTTCATTTTCTACCGTTGCTTGGAAATCTGTACAGAAGGTAATAAAAATTTCATTAATTTCCGAGTTAAATTTTCTAGGTATATCTTATCTACTACAACGAGCTAGAATATTTATGCATACATAAATTGTTTAATGTAATACATAATGTATAATAATTTATTAACGTATGAGAATATTACAATATCTACTGCAATAATATTATCTTAATTCAATTTTCAGAGTGAATATTAATTTTATACATATAAATTCCTTATTAGATTATTACGTTATTACGATGATATGATATAGGATGTGATAACTATGATTATACGAAATAATGTAAACGAGTCGTGTATTAATATATAAACCATTTTTTAATTCTATTAAGTAGAGATTTACTCATTTGACAGATATCTCACTTGACAGGTTATTAAAACCCCTTTAAAATTGCATTAAGAGCTTTAATACAATATGCACTACGTAATTAGAGGAATTTGTATGCACGTCCAAAATTTGATATTCAGTTTATGATCCGGATTTATGCTGTGTATAATATATAAAATTTAATTTTGAACGGAATGTTAATTACACGATCAATTAAAAATTAATTTAACAATTATTACTCTAGCTAAGTGACCGAATATATTATATCAAGCCAATATCTGTTATTCCTAATCGGCCGTATATACACAATCAAGCGTAACACGCTGTCTCTGTTTAACATATCAAACTTGAACCTAACTCACAATTACGGTGTCAAACCTGCTTGATACAGGTCGATCCGCGATGTTTGTATCTGTAATTATATAGTCCTGTTATTTAATCACGTGTTTGCAATCGATGCAACGAATCAATTAATACAATCGAAAATTATATATACAATTCGAAGATATACAATGTCCAAAAATTATCCCGTGGAAATTAATTATCAACGCCAAATATTATTCTAATTTTGTACACGCTTATGCATAAATTTCTTAACAATTTCTTTATTTCTGCGAATTTTTTAGGATATATAGCGATTAAAAATAACGGTGATTTAATCAAATTCGTGTTATTTTATATTCTATATTAAATATCGTTTATGAATCAAATTTATTTTAATGGAAAGTGAAAATAATCAATTTAACTCTACAATTTTGTTTTTCTTTAATTATAAACCTGTCATATTAATATGTAACATGACAAATTTTATCATTAATTGCTGTCAACTAACATCTACCAAACCGATATACCAAAAGAAATATACCGAAGAAATCATTCTTCGATAGAGATCACTATGCAAAGACTCTAAGTCGTCTGTACCAACCAGCAACTCTTACCAAACTTCGTTTTTTATTTTCAGAACTTAAAACATCTCTGTTTGTTCGAAAAATTAAAAAAGAACTAATTTCAACAATATATCATGCTCTCACTCGCTTGTACCGTTAGGAGAAGAAATCATTCTTCGATAGAGATCACTATGCAGAGACTGGGTTGCATACATCTACCTGTAACTCTTACGAAACTTCGTTCTTCATTCCCAACACCTAAAACATCTCTCTTCGTCCATAAAAAGTAAAAAGAAAAGAATTTCAACAGCATATCAAGCTCTCACTCGTCTGTAACGTCAGGGGAAGAAATCATTCGTCGATAGAGATCACTATGCTGAGACTAGGTCGTCTATATCTACCTACAGCTCTTACGAAACTTCCTTCTTTATTTTCAAAAACCTAAAACATCTCTCTCCGTTCCAAAAAGCGAGAAAGAATCTATTTCCTCAATATACCGAGCTCTCATTCACCTGTAATGTCAGGACAAGAAATCAGAGATCACTATGCCATGACTAGGTCATCTCTATACCTACTAACAATTTCTATCAAGCTTCATTCTTCATTCTCAAAACCTAAAACATCTGATTTTGCTCTAGAAAAATCAAAAAGAATCGATTTCTTCAATATATCGAGCTCTCATTTGCCTGTAACGTCAGGACAAGAAATCATTCTTCGATAGAAATCACTAAGCAAAGACTAGGTCGTCTTTACCTACCAAAAATTTCTATCAAGCTTCATTCTTCATTCTCAAAACCTAAAACATTTGGTTTTGCTCCAGAAAAATCAAAAAGAATCGATTTCTTCAATATACCGAGCTCTCATTCGCCTGTAACGTCAAGACAAGAAATCGTTCTTCGATAGAGATCAATATACGATGACTAGGTCGTCTCTACCTACCAAAAATTTCTATCAAACTCTATTTTTCACTCCGAAAATCTAAAATATCCATTTCGCTCCAGAAAATCCAAAAAGAATCAATTTCCTCGATGCACCAATCTCTTTCTCTCTCGCCTGCAACGCGAAAGGAAGAAAGTGGCTGGATGACAGAGATCAGCTACGCAAAGAGCAGATGGCGAGGGGCGAAGCGAGTCACGTATATGAAAATACAGGGGTAACGCGAAGGAATCGACGGCTGATCGAATATATTTGATAAGTCATTGCAGCCGGGTGATCCTTGGAAAGCGTGGAGAGACGGCGATGTCTACGTGCTCGTTAAGGCGGCTGCCAGGGGGTAGACTGTTCCCCAGGAAGGGAATCAATCGGTACGGCTGGCCCGAAAGATCGGTTTCCTTCCTTCTGTGCGGGATCACATCGGGGGGCCCTTCGTGACTTGAGACTGCGCGCGAGATGATATCGAGCGTGCCCGTTCGAAAATTATCGTCGACCGCGAGATCGTGGGTATCATTTTCGTCGATGATGCGTATCGGCTGCTAGCACGTCGAAATCCACAGGAAATATGGAAGTTCGGCGCGGCCGTGTGTTCTTCCTAACCATCGTACTTCCACTTAATGTCCCTCTTCGGGCGTTTAGAACCGATCCTTTCGGCTGCTTATGGTGGTATTTGTATAATTTTATTGGTATAGGGTACCGGTGGAACGGTTCCACGTACCTATATGGTTCTGGCAGAGGGATCGTTCCGAGTCCGGGTCTGTTGTGTAAGCTTGCAGCGATGGGTCTTTTAATTGAAACGGGATCTCCGAGGTTTCTGGGCTGCCGATCGTTTAGCCTGATATGTTTTTAGATGGTATTAAGATTTCGGTTTTAATACCCAGTGCTAGAGGATGTTTAATCTCAGGTTGCTTAGACACCCGAGGTTTCGGCCAGACAGTCTCATTGGTTAGACTATGCTTTGGCAGCTTCCAACAGAGTCCAGTGTCCTGTAATTCACGCGAGACTTTACGAGGTTTTTCGATCGACGAGGGTATGTTGATCTTTCAGGTGATATACAGAGTAACTCGATTACCTCGATTTTCTTAGATTTTTTTACTAAAAAACTGATAAAATATTAACGATATGACACTTGTTTCTTTACAAGTTAAGTGTAGTATGAGTATGAAATTAATGGGTTTATTGGTCTATTTCATATGCTAGAAACGTTGAAAGAAATAATAAATGGTGACACGACTCATTTCTTGCTTATACGACGTTGGACTGTTTCATACTAAATTAACTGCATCCATAATAATCGTCGCTTACCATATATTCTAGATTTTTTGCTGACGCGTTCAAAAACATCGACACTCGTGCTATCGCTCGAACTCGTACATTCGCATTCATACCTAATAAACTCAAATTCACAAAGTCAACATATTAAAAACGAAAACAATCGAAGTTTCCTAACCTGTATAATTGAATGGTATCAAATATAGAGTTTTGTTCAGAGTATTTGAAGAAAATGGTAAAATGTTAGTGGATATTAATCTACGAGTCTCAAAAAGTTGTTATTTACAATAGCGACTATCATGGAAAAATATTCCTAAAACTTCGGTTATTGTGTCTAAACAATAAATTATCGATTAAATAACCGATAAAAATAGCCATTAAAAATTGTTATAACGCGAGAAAGGAATGATCAATTAATGGTTGCAAGTTGCCACTTGAAATTTTGCTAATAACACCAACTCCCGTGGAAAAAAGTTTCCTCTGGACTCCATGCTCAAAGTAACCCAAAAATTCGAAGCCTTGCCTCGCCTGGAAATATTTCGCATACTACGTGCCATGTACCCCATGCAGCCATAGAAGTTCCAGTTTTCCGATATCGTATCTCGTTTGCGGAACGTAGACTTGCCACATTGGACCACACGATTCACCCTACACACGCGGTATATATTTTATTTCGTTATTATCGCGCATAAATGCAAAGAATACGAAGCAGATGCGATATTTACGAGTAACGGAAGGTCTGCTCCCTATCCGACTGAACTTAATAAGTTCGAAAACACCGGATAAAGGTAAATCGTTCCGATCAAACGGGTAGAACTGGCGATAACTGCTCCGCAATCGCTGTATAACTCAAAGAGGATACAATAAAACACCGATTATCCGGATTTGCCAGATTCCAGATTCATCAGGCTGGATCGTCCTTATTGAAAGTTGGGTGCACCTGTTCATTAGACTGTTTATATGAAAATTTATCGCGTTCGATCCGAGAAGTTCGCCCGGATAATCGGCTATCGGTGCGTTACAAACGATTTAGTAGGACTTGTTGGGACCCGAGTTGCTCAGGCCCGAGTTCTCCGGATAATTGCCATTTTTTACCCTGCCATTTCATATTCCATTTGTCTCGAATTTAATTGGCATATAACCGCGTCGAACACAGGTAATAACCTCGGCTTACTGGACCATTATACGTCGCTAACGTACCTAACCAACCTATCCCGGGCACCCTAGGTAGATCTCATTGAAACCTGATAGCGAGGAATCGATAGTATCGTTTCGAGGAATGGATAGACTTTCGTTGACTCCATTTCGTCTAATTTAGCAATCGTTTAATTTAGTCTCAAAGGGCCTTTTATCGGTAATCTGTTCTGGGCTATGACCGGAACAGTAAGCAAGGGAATAATTGTCGTGCCAAAGGCCATTTCGAAGCTACTGTAGCCTCTATAAACAACCCTTCACTGATTACGTCCTAGGATATGACTAGTGCTGTTCATACATTAATATCCTCCTCAAATGGTGATTCATCTTCTTAAAGATTATATGTATAAAATTACTATAGATTAAACGTGGAATGAAGAGGTGAAAGAATTCAGTAATTTCGAATTTTTATCTTATAGATGGAGAACACTTAACGATAAAATACTATTATATAGAAATTCTAATTTTTAAATCTAAAATCTAGAATTGTCAGATTTGTAGTTAAATATTAAATTTTTTGGTAATGATAAAAATTGAGATACTGTTATTGAATTCGTTTAATTTTTCTTCGTTTAACCCTTTGCACTCGAAAGGCAATTTAATTGGACTCTAAAGACCGATGTTAATTGATGTATCAAATTTAAAATTATGCAACGATATGTGGAATATCGAAATAAAATAATTCTGTCTTATTTCTTGTACGATTCTTTATTTATCGTTTTAAAAATATCATCCACTTAATGGCAGAAAGTCTTCGAATTACTATTTTTTTGTTACGAAAAAATCCCCGAGTGCAAAGGGTTAATATTTTTTAGATAATGGTAAAATTAAGATTGTGCTATTATATTCACCTAATTTGTCTCTGCCTCATATTTATTTTATGACGAAGCATAAAAATTAGGGTACTTTTATCAGACTCGTGTATAATAATTTGCATTCATCCAATATTCGCATCTCAAAGCGTAATAGAGTTGAGATTTTATTGTTAGAATTATTATATTTATTCATTTTTTGGTATTTTTCACCCTTTTCTTAATGGTGAAATCAGGATTCGATTGTCAGATTCATTTCTAATTATTTGTAATTATTCTCGTTTCGGTGAACGGTGAGATTCGTCTGACTTGGGAGAAATTAATTAGGAAATGGTAAAATTAGACTCTGATTACATACGGAATACAATTTATTCTGGAAGAATTTCTTCGCGGGGGCATTTCGTTTGCTCATCGGAATCCTGTGAACAGACATCAGTGTTTTCTGATGCGCCTATCAATCTCCTTCGTGTTCTTGCCCTTAGGACAAAAGGGAGAAGGCAGAAGCCAATATCTTCCTTGCTTCTTTGAGAATCTCTTCATTCTTCTCGGCTAGCGATGGACGCACATTTCGTGTCCCAGGAAATCATTTTACTAATCCGGTATCCTCATTTTTCATCCGACTTCTTGCAATTACTTCTCTCGCGATTTTTTCTCCCCGGAAAACCCATTCGATAAACACATTTATTATCTATCATCCGGCAAATAATTGCGTTACATCGAAGAAAACTAGGAAGAACGTGTAATTACCTAAATTCGACATTTTCGCAATCACGTTTCTTTGCGTCATCAACTCGCGTGTCAACTATAAGATGCAACGAAATTATTTTCCGTCTGTTATCTTCATCTACCTAGCGAAACTATTATCACGATAATACCACGAAATATATATCAGATCTGTTAATAATAAACCTCATACACTTTCTAATGGTATATAACTTAGCATTTCTACTTAGAAAGTCCATTGCTAATAATTCCCTCGATAACTACAATAGCAACTAGAGAGGCAATTTCACGAGGAATTCCGGGTGTGTACGTAAGAAAAAAGAAGTCTCAGTGTAGCAAACTAAATAACTAACATCGCTAACTAGTCTCTGATAGTGGTTTCCCTTTAAATCTTGTTTACCTTCGAAGAACATTCCCTTTGATATAATTTGCGTTACGAAGGGCCTTTCCTTCCAGCGAGAATTCTCAGGAAAGCACTTGGACGGAGGGAGCTAATAATTTAATAGCCGGTAACGTCTAAATTACGAATCGGCAACCAGTGTTCGCCATGCGATAGCGAAATATTATTTTCCGGCAGCGCATTCGTTTGCTCGCAACGCGAATGTCTTTCCAATTACGTTCCTCGTTTTCGAATGGGAGGCAGATGGAATTTTTCGTAATGTCCATATAATCGCTCTTCGCGGTACTAGCCAGGCTATAATCGAACTGTGTCTAATTAGAAGGTAGTCCTAATGTTTCGCATTTCTTGGGCCCGGCTGCCCCTGTAATATCGGACTTGTTGTCCGGCTTGCATAAATCTCTCATTACCGGGAAGAATGATCAACATCGAAAGTATACACCGGGACTGAAATGATTTTAATGGCCGGCGAGACGATGCATGCAACTGCGTGTGACTCGGCGACGTATCGGCTTCATACGTAATCCTGACTTAACAGTGCTTATTAATCTAATTGCCCGATACCTGCACACTGTACGCTGAATCGATCGAATTCGGCTAATAAGAGGAACAAAAGGCAGGATGTACGGCTGGCAATGAGTAGGTGCAAGAAAGTAGCTTTCGATCAGGATCACAGGGGCTTGTTACGCCGCCTAACAATGCCTAGCGCAGCTAGCTGCGGGGTTTCGATTTTAAATTGAAATTCGAATTGCAGATAGGAGCTTCAAAAGTACTTTGAACTTGTTGTGCATCGGGAACACCGGCAGAGGAGGATACAGGATGCAGCACGGAAACACTCGACTGCACCACGATTGATCAAAGTGTTCGCTTCGAAACGATGATGCATTGCTTCGCTGTATTTGCTTAGTAGTAATCGATCAAATTTTCATTCTGCAAAAGTTTTCCAGTCAAATGATCCTAACCGTTTTATTCCCTTTTTCCACCCTTTCTGTGTTTTTCTTCCTGCCCTTTTTATTCTTTTCTTCCCTTTCTGCTTTTCTGTTTTTTTTTTTTTTTTGGGAAGAGGTTTCGAGATGGGTCTGGTTTCTTTGAGCCTTATCCAGAGTTTGTTTTATCGATCGTGAGAAGATTAGACGATGTTAATTTAGACGAAGCAAGTTGCACGGTGCTCCGGGATCTTTGGAAATGATTGGAGGTGCGTTTTGAAAGGAATAATAAATCTTCGCAACGTTTATTTACAGTCGTTTTAATTTCGCGAATGCCAGGCAGATTTACGTTCTCGATGGAAAGTTTTAATTAAAATCACTTTCAACTCCGTTTGACCCTCTAAAGCAGCGAACTCTAAAGCGAGGAAGTGCCTTGGATGTCAGTTGTTCTTAGGTTAAAATATAAGATCTTCAAACGATAGAATACTTTCACGTCACATACGGTGAAGAGCAAAACTGAATGTATACCACGTTAATATTTGTATAACTGAGAAATTCTACAATAATATTTGCAGAATAAATATTAAAGCCAAAGCATGTGTTCCCACGTCTCTAGATTTAACTTTTACTTGAATGTTTTTATAGTACAAAGACAGATCTTCGCTTGGGAAATTGTAAATATTCAGACGCTGCTCGTTTCGTTGCAAAATTTGTTTATCTAGTGGCAAAAGTTGATTCTTTTTTATCTCTGGCATCAAGATCTCCATATATCCAAGTATTACCATGTAAAAATCAGATATATTTGTGGTAGAACGAAGAAGAATGTATTGCATTTCAGTAGTATCAACGAAAATATCAAACACACACATGTCATTTTATTTTATCGTTTGATTTTATTTTATTTTATATATGTGTCTTCTTGCTTATGCAAGTTTATTATTAAATGGTAAATTAAATCGTAAAAATATTCACAGTTAATAAATTAAAATAGGATTTTAGAGAAACTTATCATTTTTCTTGCCGAATAAAAACATATACAACTTTCTACTCAACATCAGTAGTAATGTCTTATATTAAAAATTAAATAGAGCCAGTGGATTTAATATATCTACAGAAATAATTAGTCATTAATGTCTAGGAATTAAAAATAGGAAAACAAACAAATATAGTAGTAAATCAAATTAACAATTCGTTTAAACGCATTTTACGTTTCTACCTCAAAGGTGTCTATTACGATATTATATTCCCATCCACAAACGAATAAGATTATCTAGAATTCGAAAAACTAGGCGAATTGCAAAAATCAGTAATACCGTCATACATTAAAAATCAATTAAAGCAAATCAAAAAATTTCGAAAATATCCCCTGAAAGCCACTGCATTTCTAATCTGTCACACCCACATTGGATTTGAACCGCCTTCGCAGCATCGATTTCTCTGAAAGACAAATCCTTCCGTAGCTTTCTCAACTGCGAGCATTACTCAACGAGGATCCCTCTGTCCCCCCTGGCGCATGATCAATCGAAAAATCGAGCAAGGCTGCACCCGGAATCCCGGTAATTGGAAAAATAGCCCGGCTGAAAATACCGAAGGTAATTTCCTCGGTGTGCCCGGTAGTTTCGCGGAGGACGGCCATATAAACGGGGAGGGGGCACGGCGGTAAGCACGGTCGTTCATAAAACTGGTTCAGTGTCCCGACCGATTCGGTCGGTATTGTCGTTACCTGCCGAATAGCTGCGAAGACAAGTCGAAGCTATTACCGGCGGCGCTGCGGTCGGGGGGCCCCCGTTGTTTCGCGGTGGGTCCGTTTCATCTTGGCACCTGACCGTAATAACAACATCCATCGGGAGTTAATGAGTCTCGGTGGCTAAATCACGGTGGCGCCCCACAATTTCGCGCGTGTACGCGTAATCCCGAAGGAAGTTGGCGGAAGTCGGCCGTAGAGACACGAGCGTGCAGGCCCCCGCGGGTGTAGATGGGCCCCAGGCAAAGTCCGTTAGTTCCACGTGTCGTTACGGTTTATAAGCATAGGATGCGTTCGACGTTGCGCCACGGCGGCAGCTGGGTTCAACGTACCCGGTTCAAGCCAGCCAATCGCCTCAACATCCATCCTCAGTCAACAGATATCTCTGAAATAGATGCTACGGCCTGGTGGCCGATGGAGGGGGCCGGGAACAGACGAGCCGACCGGATATCGACTTACAATTTGACATGGACTAGGTACCTGTCACCGTTAAGTCCGAGCACCGGCAGAAAAATTTCGATCGTTCCTCGGGTATCGCCTCTCTTTCCTGCCCCCCTCTTTGCCAAGCCGCAGGAATTCGATCGACTTGCGCTCCTAAACGAAACATTCGTCTCGATTATCCTCGGCTGTCGCCTTCGACGTGCAGATCGAAGCAGATGCGCAAGAAACGATATCCTCTTGGTCCACCGAGTGCTGCACCCTTGGTACCTTCGGTTTTCTGCTTTCTGGATTCCATGGAAACGTCTAGGTCTACCTGGCTACCTTCCAGTATGCGTGTTCTCGGTTTCTCACGTGCGGAACGAATGATTGGTTAATTCATATCAATGCAGCGCGTTGCGGGTGGTAGGCTGCTTGGAAATTTCATGGGATTAGTCAGCTCGAGATTAACACGTCGACATTTCGAGTTGTTTTTAAACGCGTTTAACATTTTGATTGTACTTGGAAGAAGTTTATTTACATGTGTCGTTTTTTTAGACGCATGTGATATTTTGTAGGTTACAATATAGCGACTGATATTGTGTTATAATACAATTTTTTATTCGGATAAGCTTGGAATAAAATTATGTATGTGGATAATTCTCCAATAAATAGTGTTGGGTTTTTGTGGTATATAGATGCTAATCTTCGTTCTAAGTATATAGCAGGGTTCTTAACTTGTTAAATATTATGTAATCAAGTGTTAATTGGAAAGAACAAACACCTAACCCAATGTATTTTCAAAGAACTCAACTTTATTTGTGTAAACTTTTCATTTGAATTTAGAATAAGAAAAAATATAAAAACCAAATAGGAAATAAGGGAATAGTAGTACCAATAATTTCGAAAATGTAATCGTTGATTTATTAAACCATGGGATATATAGGATGTTAAAATTATTATGAGAAACGAGAAAATAATCGTTTGTTAATGGCCGTATACTTGTGGACTCGGTTGAAAGTATTTTGAATTGATTTATAAGTCTACTAATCTTTATATAATTACACGTATTATCCATCAGAGTGACATAGTTATTTCTTTGATAAAACAAATCTCCGCGTCCTTTTTGAAACTCTACGTATAAGTTTCTTGAATTTCCATTAATTACGAAGAAATATAAAATCCGACTCTCGTTAAATGGTCGGGTTTTCCCTATCGCTAATTCGTATGTTATTTTATTCTGTCCGTATTAACGATGACATTTAATGGCACGGTGTGGTTAGAAAACACGCATAGCAGGAATAAAATCTGAGATTAAATATACCCCGCATATCCAGCAGATTATCGTATTTCTGAAATGAAATGGATTTTATGGCGCTCAATTTTTTTTTTTCTATATTTAATAGCGTTTAATTTAAAATATTCAAATTTAAATACAATTCTACAGCGTAAAAATAGCGAAGCTTTAAATACGTGTCATTAATTATATGAAACGCGAACTTAAATCATGTCTAGGATAACATATACTAGCGAATTACGAGATAAATCAAAACGCTTAAAGATTGAATCAAGTATGATGTAGTTTCATTAATTTTTATGCTAATTAATTGAGAAAACATCTCTAATCCTTCACACCATCGTATGATTTGTTGCTTAAATATTTATATATGTACATCGGTGCTTTTAATCTTCTATGTTACGATATCATCTTGTCAATAATGAAAAGGTTACTTATAGTAAATATCAAATTATACAATTATGCAAATGAAATTTCGTTTATGAAGAATGAATAATGACTTAGATATTTGAAAAGCAAACATACATCGAATGAATAAAATTACAAGATAAACTAATGATTTATTCACATATAAATAGATCTAATAAATAATAGATTTAAAGAAGTAAATAAATAAATATAGTAATATGTTATTAGAAATTGACTTAAATTGCCCAGAATTTTTGTAATAAAAATATATTAAGTCGTCGTAAATGTTTTGTTCGATAGATGAACGTATTCTTTACCTCCAAAATTTTTCTAGGGGATAAAGATTCCAAAATTAAGTTCTTCTTCTTCAAAAGTGAGCCCTTTTACAAAAATTGAAATTATTTCGTTGAGACGATGTCTGAGTAGCGATGGAAATTATACCGTTTCAAACTTTCCAGTGTATTTAATATATCCACAGGAATAATTAGTTATTAACGTCTAGAAATTAAAAACAGGAGAACAAATAAATATACTAGTAAATCATACCAAAACTTGATTTTAACGCATCAAGGTGTCTATTACGATAATATATTCCCGTCCATGAGCGATTAAGATTATCTATAATTCCAAAAAAATACAGAAGCAAATACGAAGACGAAGGTTGCAAAAGACGAATTGCAAAAATCAGTAGTACTGTCTTGTATTAAAATTAAATACAGCCGGTGGATTTATCATCTCCGCGGAAATAATTGGTTATTAACGTCTAGGAATTTAAAACGGGTAAACAAATAAATGTAGTGATAAATCATATCAAGACTTGATTTAAACGCACCAAGGTGTCTATTACGATAATATATTCCCGTGCACGAGCGATTAAGATTATCAGCGATTGTAAAAAGTGGAGTAGCAAACAGAAAACTAAATGCTACAAAAGGCGAATGGGAAAAAAGCCGGGAACTTGTCGTGGATGAACCTAAAAATCATCGATTCCCTCGATCGCGATTCGCCGGGAGTCCGCTGCCAGCGTTCATCGCCAATTAAATGCGTGGATGTGTCGGCCCTTTTAATCGATCAAGGAGGCGGGAAAAAAAGGGCACGGCGACGTCGAAATGCCGAGGACGCGGTGGCCGGTCGGGGTGCAGCCCCGAAGTGAATCCGGCCAAGAAACCGATTCTTACCGGGCCCCGATCTCGGTTTAACGCACGATCGGCGCAATTTGCGAAATTTATAGTCCCGTAGCGGGGCCTGTGGCCGTAGAATCGCGGCGTTAACGAAGCCCGATGGAGCCCGGCCGACATATTATCACGGACCGTGGCGCGGCGCACGACTGTTGTTAATTAATTATAATTCGAGTCGCGAAGGGTATTCCCCCCGTGGGCCGACAGCGCGCGCTCATATTCCCTTCTTCTGATCCCGGCTCGGGGCTGGCCGGGGGAAACGCAGCGAGGATAAATGAGACCGTGCGATGACGAAGCGGCTTACGCGTGCTTTTCTTCCACGGTGAGCAGATCAAGCGACGTAAGAAAGAGGAAAGAGACAGATGGAGGAAGGTGTACGTATGTTACACGGATATATATAAAAAGAAAGCCGGATCGGGAAGATGGTATAGAAGCGGCGAGCGAAACGACGGAGGAGGAGGAGGAGGAGGAGAAGGGTTCGTAGGGGACCGGCGAGGGACCGGCTATGATAGAAATAGAGTGGGGAACCAGGAGGCAGTAATGGAAAGAGCGGCCGAGCGGGAAGAAGGAAGAGCGGCAGAAAGAAGGACAGGGAGGGATGGCACGGACGTAGCCGGATGGCCGTGTATAATGCATAAGAGAAGCGGGAAAGAGTAACGAACTGGCAAGGTCGAGCGTGGTAGGCCAATGTCTCGTCCTCGTAGTACGAGGTGAACCAGCGCTGCTGCAACTGCCTCGTGCTGCTGCTGCTGTTGCTGCTGCNGCCACTACCGGCCCCAGAGTCCCCTGCTGCAGCTGCAACGGTCCAACGGCGACCCACGGGGCCCGGGGAAGCGCGGCGGGCCTTCCTGCAGCATTGCAAGGCCGCAACCGCGAGAAACCGGCCAGGAGAAGAGGAAGTAGCGGAGTGGGAGTGACGGTACACCGTGGAACGCCGGGGGAACGATACCGAGAGAGAGATACACCGCTCTGGGCCCGGGGGCCCCGGGCACAGTGGGGGGACAAGCGGCTGAACGTCGCGCTGGCTATTGCTGTGGATGCGTAAATCACTCGCTTCTTTCACGCCCGTGTTACGTAACTAATTCGACATCGGCCATTTCGGTCACGTGGCAAGATCTCACTTTCGAAGCCTGACCGGTTGTTACGCTCCAGCAAAACTCACGCTGGACCGTCCTTTCCTTTTTTCTCCTCTTCTTTCCTCCGTTTATTCCGATTCTCGGAATTTCTCCCGTTCGATCGCCAGTTTCGGGTTGACTAGGTTATAGCTCAGGCGTGTTGCTCGTTGTTACAGCTGTTCCAGAGGTTAATGTCCTTTCCGTCGTGGGTTTCGGTTTTAAGAATCCTTGAGAAGCTTTGGAGTGTGCGAATGTTAATGGTATACTATGATTTCCTTGAGATGGTGAAATATTTTTTTCAGTTGCCCGGGGAATTTTTGATTTAATGATATAACAGGGCTTGAAGCAACAGTCTTTGCGTAAATCCACCAGTGTGTCTCTTTTATGAATGTTATTTTACCGTGATTGTTCATTTCCGAATAGAAGTATTATGGTGGATATTTACTAATCTAGTATTCGATGTTTTGATAATTTTCTCAGTCATGACACTTGCTTAAAGGAAATAAAATTCAACTGGGATAATTCGTACTTAGGTCTTCTAAATTAAGATTTATATTTCGAGTTTGGAACGATAGTAATGGGTTTCTTCGCAATGGGTTTTCGTTTTGGAGATGTTTTGATTCAAAGTTTTATACACACCTAGTAAACGAATTATTTTACGGTCTTTCCAAAAGAAAATTGTATGAAATTGTTACTACGAGAGTACGAGTATAGATGGTCAAGATATTGGATTCCATTTTTAGATATTTCATTGCTATTTATATAAAGAAAACGTGGTTTTGCTTTTTATCTTGACTAATTTTTATGAATTTATGAATTACAATTCGAGGACGGTTATATTATTCGTATTATTTGGTGCTTTTATTAGCGCGGTATCAATCTTACGATCGAATTTGGTTATTTATCTGACCGCGATCCTTTTCTAACGGTACCTCGATGGTTTTTGCCACTGGTAAGAATTCGGTCAAGAAATCGATATTATTATTCATATCGAGACACAAGAAGAGCACGAGTACCTGATGCTTGTGGTAAGCTGTCAGTTCACGATTACCCATTTTCCCGGTTTGGTGACTTCTATTTCTTTCGTACCTCGGTGTTTGATTCCATGAAATAAATCCATTTGTAAGCTGATACAGTGTTATTTCAAGTTTCGTCGCCGCAAGACTGGTTAACGTAGCGTTATAGTGCTCTACAGATGCCTGTGTTTATTAGTTTCTGTTACGTGTATCATCTACTGTTTTTTACAGAGATGTATGTATATTTATTTCTTTGTTTGATAATTGAAGAAGGTAATATATTTATAAAAAGAATACAATTTCCATCATTCTGTGCGTTTTCTTCATATCCAGATGATAATTTGTATTTCTGTAAGAGGACTCACTTTTGGAGACGAAGAATTCGAACGTTGATTTTAGAATCTTTATCTTCTCAAAAAATTTTGGAGGTAAAGAAACGGATGATAATCGGTGGTGCTTAGGTCTCGGGAAAATGGCGAATTCGACAGAATTTCGCAACCTAGCTCTCCGATTTTTTGGCGAGTGTTCGAAGGACTCGGATGATAATTTCCATTACTGTGAAAGAACTCACTTTTAGAGACGAAGAACTCGATCGTTGATTTTGGGATCTTTTTCCTTTGGAAAAATTTTGGAAATAAAGAAACGAATGGTATTAAGTCTCAGAAAAATGGCGAATTCGACAGAATTTCGCAACCTTGCTTTGTGATTTTCTGACGAGTCATTATAGCAGCATGTGATCAGGTGTTGTCACGGTTTAATTTGCTTCCTAATGATCAGTACCGGTTTCTTTCTCACGAGTGTTTCGTTCTAATCGTTCATTTGTCGAATATACATCATCAAATGGACCTTTTCGTTGGGTTCGAGTAGCTTATTGGTGCTTTAACTTGCCACCAAATACACGGCATACTCTTATCGAGACTGAAGCTCGGTTTTGCGATGGAAAGGGCAGGTTGTTCGGGTTCACGATATTCTCTTTTTCTCCCCATGTTCTCGCGTGTAATCCAATTTTCATCACCGGTTATCATCCGGTCTAAAAACGGTCCGCGTTTCTGTTCCGAGCGAGCAGAGACTCGCAAGTGACGACTCTGTCGTGCAAATTTTTTCCTCCTAACTTTCGAGGCTCCCATCTGGTCTACTTATACACCGATCCAAGTTTCCGAATATGGTACGAAATGGTTTATTGGGTCGAGTTGAGTTGTTCTGCGATCCCCGATGTTGTCGAAAAAGGATCTCGATGTATAATGGTCCTGACAATATCGTCGTGGATCCGAGAAAAGGACTCCCAGAGCGTGGCTTGTCATTAAGGTCGAAATCATCTGCTTCAAACTTTTCGAATCCTCTCCTACGTGGTCTGTCGGAAACTTCGTCAAAAACGTTCGCCAAATTTCTACGCGTTTTCGTTGCATTTCTATCTCGTTGGAATTCAGGAAGAATGCATTGCAGGAATTTAACTTTGTTATTAGATATAACGATGAAAACTGACATAACGAGACTAGTGTTTTAGTAAACAAAGACAAACGCATTTGCTATAGATGTTTGAAACTAACACGTTCATTTCTGTAGATGATAATATCGAACAGAACTTTTACGTAGACTTAATAGTCCGCGATGTTCATCTAATTAATTTTAGTTAATTATGTAGAACAAATATCTTTTCGCAGAATTTAATTTCTTTCTCTACGTAAGGTAATTGAAAATTTAATTATAGAGTTGAAAGTATTGTTTTAGATTTAATTAAAAGTATTTTCGAGTATGTTTCTGTTTAATAAGAAATGGTATTGTTTATTTTGATAAATAATTCGCTTATTCGAGCTTCGTATTTTTATTAAATTTGTATACAAGTATTTTGTAAATTGCTCGTTTGTTTTTTATTCTTTTTCTTAATTAAACTTATCTCTGACTAATCTCGGCTATCATTCGTGCCACAGGCAGACTGGAAAATTTCATTGAAGAATTCTGATTTCTTAAATAAGGATTACATCGGTATTTTTATTCATAAGACGATCCGCGAATGTGTTTTTTAACGTCTGTGGTATGTCATTAATTTTCATTTCACGAGGAAAATAATGTGTAAAAAGTTATACAAAATTCTAGTTAATAAAATGATTATTATCGCGCTCATTATTTTACGATTCGCTCGGTTTTTTAATACAATTTATTGTTGTTATGTAGCTTGTTACGAGCAATATTAGCATGTTAGTTTTAATGATTGAATTTATTCTTGTCTCTCACTTTACTTTCCTGCAATGAAACAGAGACCACCTGATTATGCTTCTCGGCAATTTGGATTTTAAAATTATTTCAATGAAGATGGTAAGAAATATCGTTGCTTTTGTTCCGCGAGACGTCGAAATAGACGGTTATCTTAACGAGTACGTTGTAATTGGATCGATTTATAATTGAAAGCCGTCTCGACGCCGCTCTTTTGTTAAAAATACTATTCTAAGTAACTGCTAGTATTAATACTTCTCCCTTTTTATATTATTATTACGCTGTTAAATTTCGTATTATTATTATATTGCTTTTTTTACTTTTTAAATTTTCAAACATCAGATTTTGTGCCATCATCGTTACTATATTTGTCGTCTTGGTATCATTATCACCTCATTCGTCATTGTAATATCATCGTCAACACCATATTCGTCATCTTAATATCATCACCGCTATCTTATTCGTCATCGTGATATCATTATCGACACCATATTCGTCATCTTGATCTCACCATCATTATCTTATTTGTCATCGCGATATCACCATCGTTGCCATATTTGTCCTCGTGATATTATCTCCATCACCATGTTGCTTATCATAATACCATCGTTATTACCATTATCGTCATGATCAAGATCATATTAAATCATCCGAGAAATTTTTACCACGTAATGTAAGGTTCCTTCATATGTTTTCCAATCCAATAGGATGCAAAGTATAGAAACGACGTCCAAGTGCGTGACTTTTGTCAGTCTATTTAATAACCATATGTATTAGGTTGTTCGGAAAGTCATTTCGTTTTTTTTCCTTTTTTATGCAACTTAAGTGTGAAGTTAACTGTGAAAAAATACAATTAGGTTCGAAGACTTTTTGCCAGAGTATCAACGATATTTTGAAAAGGATAAACAAGAAATTGTATCAAAGTCGAATTCGTATGCGAATTACTTTACTCCAGTATTCCACGTGTCGTTGTGTAACTTTAAATGCGACATATCAATTATCCGATTAAATAGCTCTCCTGAAGTGCAAAGGGTTAATAAAATATCACCGCCCTTTACATCCCATTACACCTGCCATCTCCGTATCCTCGTTACACGGGCCGAAACATTAGCCGGCAGCCGGAATAACACGGATCCACCGGAACCGCAAGCAGAACTCGAGGAACCCTCTCAGAATTTCCGCCTTACATCCTCGATACACTCAGCGTCATAGCATCGGCTGGAGTGCTCCATCGCCAAACATAGCTACAGTCGTCGCGAGACTAACAAAGACGACGAAAAGATATCCAGGTACTTTGATCGAGGGCGAGGAGAGGCAGGGAGGTTGCGGAGATAAAGGCAAAGAGAAGACATAAACAGGCAGAGACGTAGTAAGTCCAATCTATTGACTGTTACCTGGAACAGGAGGACGTGCCTATCTACCTACTCCTGCAGCGTTGATCGCACGGAGTTACCGTCCCTTTTTTTTTCCTCTCTCATCCTCGTCACCCCACTCTTTCCCTATCTCTGGATATCTCTCCTCCCTTCCACCTTTCCACGCGTGTTACCTTTCGTGTCTACGTTAACTCACGCTTACCTAAACCTAATATACCCAGAGGAATGTTCACACGGTTGCCCGCCGAGGGGATCCTCCACCCATCGTTAATTCTCCGAACATCATAACGATGTCCCAGGGTAATTTGAAAATCCTCATTATCGTCGAACGGGAGGAGTCTCCTAGGCGTGCACGCAGGTATGCACAGGCAGAGAGTGAGAGAGAGAGAGGGAGACGGAGAGAGAGTTACTCCTTTCCGTGATCGAGCGTAGATCCCGGATCGATAGCTCGCCGATATTCGTCAACGTCCCCGACAGAGGGAGTTACCGGTTCGTATAATTCATTACGCGAAATCAGAGGATGGTCACGAACCGATTCATTAAGGCTGTTCGCACTCGCGATGAATTTAATCCGACCGGGGGTATATAGGTTTACGATTGATACAAGAAAGATGCTTTGTCGAGTGAACCTGGCATTCGGGATGAATGCCCCCCGCCCCCTTCGTTCCGCCCCCCGTGCCGCGCCCCGTGCGGCTTAAACCGGCGAGATCCGTTCGAACGATTTAACTTTGCTAACGAGCCACCAACGGCTCCGATCGCACGATTTACCAACCTGTTTCAATCGTTTTGCGCGTTTGCCAGTCGATTTGATGAATTTCGAAGATTCCGACGGATTTTTATGGACGGCACCGTCGTAATGGTGCTAACGCAACGAGTTTCTTATTTATAGCAACCGGTGATGGATGTGTGCCCGCGACCGTGTATGGGGGTATTCGACATTTACATTTTGTTGGTTTTAATTGGACGTGTATTCGCGTTACAACGGAGTGCTCCAGACGGCTTGGTATATCTGGCAACAGAGACATTCGGAATATTTACGGTGGATTTGCCGAAAAAATCCATTATTTACGAGTTACGAAACTATTCGGAAAGTATAATAACTGCTAGAGGTAGTATTAATTGAAGAATAAGACTCTCGTACTGTTGTGATTGTTCTAAGACGATTATTTGATAACTACTTTTGCGCCACCATGGTTCGTATTTGTATTAAGTGTCTACTATAAGTATCATATAGCATTATGGAATTATTTCTTAATTTTATTAATCTAATTCCGAGCAAAATTAAAATATTCGCAATAAGTGTACTGTAAATATGATATACAGATATGTATAGTGGATTTATTTTCTACCTTTTTAATATATTTCTGGTTTTTCTGAATCTTTGCTATGCTTCGTCTCTCTTAGTAGCACTTCTACATCTTTGTTTCTCTTTCCTTGCTTTTTACTCGTACGTATGGCTTTCAGTGATTTTCCTATTTTATTTAAATTCCTGTATGGACCGAGATGCTAACCTCTGTTCCCTGTGTTACATCTTTAAATGTTGTTAAGAGATTTCTTACGTAAATCATTAAGTCCTTACGAGCTGTTTGCATTCCTTCTTCAGATGTTACCTTTACTAAAACAAAAAGACTGACTATGTTGCCTCAAAAATCGTCGCGTTTAACGAGCCAACCTATAAGTGGGGTCCACGAATGGGTCCAACGTCTTTAAAAAAGCTATCTTTCAGGGTATCGTCCCTCGCGCAGATAAACACTCGTAGAAACCGTTTACAAATAGTAATTACAAACGAAAAGGTTTCAGTATGAAGTTAATCCATCATTTGTTACCAAACAAACTGGCGCCACCGTGGTTCATATTTATAACTAGCGAACGGTAAACATCATATATACCAATCAATTATTTCTTAACTTTATTAACGTATTTTTACAACTTCCTCTTTGTTAATATTCATCGTATGAAAGAATTTTAAACAGTTTGATTTAACGTGTGTACTTCGCGTTTATATTTGTTAAACACAGTAACTATATGCGTTCGAATACTTTCGTGCATAAATACGGGTGGTGGTGTAGGAAGATACGTGATTTCTTCGGTGAGTTTTTCACGTTGAGAGTGCTAATCGAGGTATGAAATGCCCTTTCACCTTTGGTTTCCCGCGAGATACATAAAGCACGTCGGAAGTATCGCGTGCAAGGATATTTCGGAGGCGGAGGCAATGGCGGCGCCACGTTCGCGTATTAAGTACTTTTCATTAAGGTTAGAGATTCAAAGTAAAGGGGCGCGTACGGTTTTTATGGCGTAGTCTGAACGCGGGTTTATAGCTCACCGTGAATAAGTCGTGGAAATGTAGGAAGATAATCCTGCAATAAAGTCATCAGCGAGATTTTTTCTCTTTTTTTTTTTTTTAACTTTTTACGAGATGCACGAGGATCGAGTGGGAGTAAAATATTTTATTCCTTGTGTCTTATAGTTGAAAGCTGCGTTATTCATGAACTTCTTCCGTTGATTAAAATATTTCAATATCTCTATACACGTGCAATTTCACGTTTAATTTTATTGAAAATTGTATTCTAAAGTTATATATAATTATGTTTTTGGGGGTTTTAGATTTTTATAAAATTAGATTGGCTAATAAGTAGTATTGAATTTATTTTCTTATTTTTCAGTGCAGTGTAATAATTTTATCGTATTCGGTATAATAACACGTTGAGAAGAATTATACAACATTGGAATAAAACTATTTTTTAATTTAAAAAATCTTTATACTAAAAATGCAAAAATTAACTTTTCGGCTACCTAATATTTATATTCCATATTTAATGTTTTGACTTAAGTTGAAATAGGGGAAAAGAAGAAATATTAAATTATTTAATGGGGTGGGGTGTGGGTGAAGGTACCCTACATCAACCTTAATTTAGATCTCTCTCCACTTCCTCGCACTAAGAAAATTTTGACGTGTCATTTCCGAGAGAAAATTGACAAATGACTCGAGCAGTGGCGCGTCGTCCTTTATATAATATATTCGGAAATTTTCGAACTTTGTCGATTCCATTAATTATTTCTTTTCCTCTATAATAGCCAGGAATTCATTAATTTTTTTTATCTTCACGATAAATTCACATTATGAACAATTTGTCATTATCAATATTAATTCGTTATTAACAAGTGTAATAATTTATAAACTTTTTGTAATTTATAGGCACATTGTAACAGAAGTATGTTGTAAGTTTAAGTAATAGCCAGTAATTTATGCATTTTTTGAATTCGATATATATATAATACGTTTGATATTTTATTCATGTTTCATATATATTGCATTGAGTTTGCATAATGCATTGAGTTTGCATAATTCATTGAGTTTACACAACAAATAAATCTGGGAATTACATTTCATGTATATATTTATATTTCCTCGAATAATTGAATTGTACGAATAAATTAATTTACACTAATTTTTTATTATTATTCGAAAAATAGGAGCTATTCACTATGTAGAATTAAGTGTATCGAAATTTTTAAATAATTTTCAACTGTCAAAGATTACGTTCTCCGGTTATTTCGTTTATTTTAAGGATAAATTTGTTTCTACTTTCGCATAGTGCCATCTGTCTGTTTTAAACAATTTTTTTCCATTCACTCTAAGAGATTAAATCAGAAATAACGAAATTAACGTTTGCATTTTTGAGAGAAATTTTTCATTTTCCCCTTTTTTAATTTTTTTTTCTATATAAAAATACAGGATTACATTTGATTACATTTAATCGCATTTTAATTACGAATACTCGATTTGTAAAAATTATTTCACTTTTAATTTAATGAAAACATATGACGTAAAAACGAATGTTACTGCTCATCCATTTCGTTCGCAGAAAATTTCTTTTTATCTGTGACGTTGTTCCCTTTTTTACTTTAATTTCATTCTAAATATCATTTTCAAACAATAGTACGTTCGAATCTGAATATACCGAGACGCGTATATTGAAATGAAACAATAAAAATCGATGACCCACTGCATATACTCGATATATGCAAATCATTTGACGTCAAAACGAAAAATCGCAGAAGGAATTAAACCTATTTATTTAATTAAAATAAAAATTCTAATTACAAATTCATTTAATGCAAATCGAGGACACACTGCATACGCCTACCGAGTATATGCAAATCTATTTATCTCTAAAATTAAGAATCAAATAAAAAGAAGAGATTAGGTATTTTGTACCTGCGATTTTTATTAAAATTAGGCACACCTAAANAAAAAAAAAAAAAAAACAAAACAAAACGGAGAAATAGAATTGAAATTCGTATCACTGGGCGAAATTCCTAATACAATAAAACGAAACCATGCAACCCATCTCGCGTACCATATTTTTCGGCCTGGCATAACGAGCTATTGAACGATCCCCAATGCCATACAACGCGATTAAACATTCCCCTTTACAATTGGCGGCCGATACCGAGCCAAGCCGTAGAACGACACGCGAACACTTGTGCCCATCGACTAATGACAAAATCGTTGTAAAGCTCTGCCAGATTATTTCCTCCGGCGTCCATTCCAACGCCAGGAAGCCGTAGAACGAACAATAAACATTAAATGGCGCGCCTGCGCCTGTGAATCGCGTTGTCCGAGCGATGATACATTAACCACGGAATCATTGCCACCGATTCGGCGTCCTGGTTCGGTTTTCACCCACACCCGATCCCAATTCTATTAGCCGGCGCGTATTTCTCCGTGGAAACGTTGCCCTGTCCCGATTATGGGCTAAATATTCGGCAAACAACGCACAGCGGCCGTGCAAACACTCTTTGTCCACGGTGGCCAGGCCGAAACTTCTCTATGACGTGGCCAGGCCATTGTGGCGATGTCCCAGGCCCCGTCGACAAAAGCAACCCTTCCCTTTGTTCTTTCTTCATCTATTTCCCGATTATCCTGGACCACCTCTCTCTCTCTCTTCTCGTCGTCTATCCTCCACCCCGACACCCCAGCAGTGCCCGCTCTTCGTCAGGTTGCACCTCTTTGTCAGGCTTTTTCGTTTTGCGAATATTTACGCTATCGCACGGCCTCGTTTGTTACCTGCCGCGGCACGGGGCCGATAATTACGTTGCGGCCGTTTGTTTTAACGCTAATAACAACCCGTGACCCTCGAACGGCCACCAACTCTGTCCAGCGGTCGCCCAGCCGCCTCGTGAATCCTCTGGTCTGCTTCCACCTTCCTGTCCCCTCTGTATTCGCGTATTCGTTGCGTCGGGTATTTAATCAAGCTAACGATAATTTCTCGTTCGACGATAAGGCGGCGTTGGAATTTCCTGATAATAATTAATTCGGTCCGCAGGCCTCAGCTGACCGGATAACGGATGTTGTATACCAGAGGTGCGTTGACCGGCTTCGTGTTATTTGTAATTGGATGGAGCCAATCGGGTAACGTCAGCGCATCCTTCCTTGATTCATTACGCTTTGATCGTGATTACCGACAGCTTGTTTGGATGGATTATAAGCTGCTCGCGTGGTTAGCTGATTTTTTATGTGCCGCGTTCGCCGATGAGTCTTCCTGTTGCGTTCGAGCCTGCGAGCTGGGGCCCGAGATCATGCTGGACGCGGATCAACAGCTCGCGATGCAATGGATTATCCTTTTAGCCCTGTCATGCCTTTCTTATTCCGATTGATCCACTGCGTCTGTGTTTCTTTTGTTTCATTGTCGCGAGCCTCGTTCTTTTAGCTCGTTTCAGCTTAGGTTTGGAGCAGTTTGACGACGTTGAGTCGACGTTGCAGTTGGGAGGAATTATGAAACACGATACTAATTGGGTAATTTGACTTCACCCAACCCATGGAATTATGAAATACTATACTGATTGGGTGTTTGACCTAACACTATATAACCTGACCCATACCCAAATCGTTTGCGTTGGATTGAAATAACAAAACGAACAAAAATGTATTTAATAAGATATAAAATCTCCATTCAATTACATGGTTAATTCTAATCTTTGTTTTTGGTTGCTCACGCGTTATAGCCGGGAATTTAAAATTCCTATGTCCCATAGTTTAGGTCCCAGAGGTCTTTGGAGTAACAAGATCAGAAAGTGCCGAACAGCGCGTCTTTATCGGTTGCTCCAAAATGTCAAATGGTGCGATAGAAATACAAAATGTATTTTGTAATTTTGTAATTTACATTTGGAAAAGCAGCTATGTGATGTATGTACATGCGTCTGTAAAGTTGAACGCGTTATTTTGATAGTCTGTGAGTGCGCTGTCAGTGGTCCATGGTATGCTTCAAATGTATTGGGACTTTCGACATAAAATCTAAACAGCTTAGGACTCAATCGGTAATATTCCTTTGGTTAAATCCAGATAAATCCGACTGTAATTAAACAAGGAAAAGTAGCAGCTGCTTTTTCATATAGAATAGACCATAAATTTTTGCTCTCGGGACTTATTTTTCTCTCGTAAATCAAGAAGCGAAGAGACGTATGAGATGATTCCGTAGGTAGCTTAGTTTTCGTAGATTTAGTTAGAACGAATGTGTTTTTGAAAGATGTAAAAATTGGTGCCTCATTCTACGTAGCTTTTTTTATGTTAATGTTAAAATTACCGTAGTTACGCGATGCAATGATTTATCCAAGGTAGAATTTAATTTAATATTATTTTTTGTTTGATATATAATATCGTTAATGTCCTTTTCAAAATTTCCAAATGGGTATATTTATTTTACAAACTCTTTCTCTAATTCTTATGACGAGATTGCCCATTCTGGCTTTAGAAGCTCTTTCGGGATTTTCATATTCTTCAGTCTACAAACGCATTGAAGTTGTTTTAGGAGCTTTAAACGTTCTAGTAGCTTTCTTTCATCCCATTTCCTTTCTTCCCGCTGCTTCTATCGCCTTTTTCAATGATTCGCGAGATCACGACCTTCCCTTTAGTTTCCTTTTATCGCTCGCCATTGTTTCTTTCCTCGAAATTAAAGCGAATAATTTAGCAACGTTCGCATACTGAAATTTCAGTCGTATCTATTTTTGAATATTGCATTTCGTTCGATGAACATTTCTAATTTCTTTATAAATTTAATATATTTCTTACTTTTTGAAATTTCTTTTATTTAAATTTTTTTCTCTCGATTTGAAATTCTTGTCTGTAAATATTTCGCGAACTAAAATATCCGATAATCCACTATGCGATAATCACATGCATACCTAAGCTTATTGTTTACTATGATTTTACAATCACCCCTCTAATTATGACAGCGTCCAACTTTGAATCCAACGGAATGCATGTAACATTTAATTCAATTAGAAGATCCAACAGCATAGGGAGCTAAAGCACAGTCGAGTTCCCTTGTGTAATTGATTTGATTTGTCATCCTGAATGTAACTGAACATTTTGCTATATGCCTTACATCCATTAGCTAAATCTAATTGTAAAAATATGTAAATCATTCGCGTGTAATACCGTACAAATACGCGATACATTTCCATATAGGTACGTTTTTTAAAACTTTTTAAGACTCGTGGTTTTATAATCCACTATACACGTGGAAATTATACTACTTAAACGAAGCGAGTGAAGATCCTATGATCTACGATCTAATTAAGAAGCGTTTAACCTACAGGTTTGGAAACAAACGCAAGAATTACCTAGAAAATCTCGCGAAGGTTGGATGAAACTGATTTGAAATCGAATTCGCTTGAAATATTAGAAACACGAGAGAACCTCGGCGATGGATTACCCTTGACCGGCTGATTTCGTTGGGAAACAGAGAAATCAATTAAAGGTACCATAAATCAAGGGACGGTTTCTTCATAGGCGAAGGATCTAAAGAGGAATTTTACGGTTAGCCCGAGGTTTTTCAAACGAAGCGGTCACCACTTTGAACGCCGCTTGTAATGCCAGAATGATTATCCCAAATCATCCTCCATTATAGCTCGTTGAAGTCATCTAGACAGCTATTACGGCGCGGCTACTAGAAAAAAAGGACATACGTAGCTTCGTTTAAAAACCGAGAAAAAGCCACCTCGAAATCCTCCTTAGACCTGCATTTGCAAAAAGAAACTATTACCGCAGCATCGCATCTCTGCTATGACTATCCGCTTCTTGTAAATAGCTACCCTCGGTCCAAAGCACGTGCAAGTCGTGGCGATGTTGATTCCCTAAGCTTTTATAACCTTGTGTACCAACTTCCGTTCGCCATGGTCCGAGGAAAGAAACGCGTCGGAAAGGCAACCCCCGCGGAAGAATCGGGGGGGAAAAATGGATCGGGGGAAAAATCAAGGTTCCGAGGCGTCTGGAGATTCATTAGGGCAGTAAAAGCGTCGTAAATTGAGAGCTGTCCGAAGAAATTTAAACCGTTCCAGGGTGTGACGATCGTAAAGCGAAGGAGGGCCGGTGGTAATTGGCAGTTTGGCGCGGCGAAATACTTCAACGTCCCGGGCTAATTACCTAAAGTTAAGCGTTCGCGCTGTGCCAAGTTGCATTTTGCAATTCGTGGAGTGCAATCGAGGCTGGGTGCTCATCGCCTCATGGCCGCGGCGCACACGGACCTAATTCGTGGCCGATGTACCTATGTGTACCTCTGCTGGCTCTGCTGAACCAGCCGCCGCGCTTGCTCTCGGCTTTAGGACATCGTATTCAAATGTAACTACGTGCTGCCGGTGACGGCGTAATATATAAACTTGTTATATGGAAATAGATGCGTGTTTTTACTGGCTTTCCACCAGGACCAGGGGGCGCAGGCGGCCGTCCGCTCTGTCCCTCCCCAGTGTTTCTCCCTCTTTGTCCCCCCTCTCTCTCACTCCTCACCGCTATAACCTCGCCCCGTCTCTGTTTCTCCGGCAACGCGGTTATGCAAGTCAATTTAAATGGGCTGCCGGCATCCCCCGGTAGCTCGTTACCAGTTTGACGTTAGGTGCTCGCGTTCGACCCGATAACCGGCCTGCTAATTAAGCGCGGCTATACTTTTTCGCCTTGGTGCCCGCGATTAGTTGGCCAGATACGATTGGCCGGACGATCGTCGTTACAGTTATCATAATTCGGAATCACGGCTGGGCCCGTTCATTTTCTCTGCTCGCCTATCCCGTCGAACCGCCGTCGAAAAACCTCCAGCCACCCCTGTTTCTCCGCTTTGTTTCTTACCCTTAATTATCCGTTATTATAACCGACCAAGACCCGTTACCGCTCCGCGGCATTTAATAATGCGTCCCGGTAATTAATCTGACCTCATTAGGGAGCCAAGGATTCGGTCGCACGCGTCACCTCGTGGAAAGCCTCGTGTAACCTTGGAGGATGGTTAAACGTTCTCCGAGCCGCGCTGCTGCTACTTCTTCTGAAAAGATCGCGTTTCGTGTGTCACCGGGTTCCTTTTCCGTTCCTTTTCCGCTTCCGCGTTCTTTCCCGATTTTCCGGCCTCACCGTCGCGTTCTTCCACCCGCGAGAACCGCGCAAGGTCGCTTGCTTTTTCCCTCGTTTTCCCTGCTTCGACTTTTGGTTTATTAGCGCTGGTCCGCGTATTAATGAGGAGAGCCTCGTAGAAAGAGGTGTCCGCCGATGCTGCTGGATAAGGTGAAAAAATATAGACTGGACGAGACCGCGGAGGTAATATTATGGAGCTTGAAGTACACTTAATGGTACATCGGAGCTTTTAAGAAGGGTGGTATTCTTTGGCAGGGTATTTTTATAATACGACGGCAAATGGTGTTATTTCAGGTAATAACCGGTGTAATTTATTGGCCGATCGGTTTATTCGTACGTGAAAATATCGGTGGGACGGTTATATTTTTAATATAATGGCGTCGAGTTATCCCGGCAATAAGATGGTTCGTGGAAGGAAATTAAATTACGACTATTATTCCCTGGACGGAAAATGAGCAAAAAGCTCGATCGATTTTTCAGCCTGCCCAAGCATTTATTTAGATGCTTTAAACAGCGACTGCCCTGTAATACTTGCCATTATTACACCGGAGCATAACCCTGTAGCCGGTCATTAAGATTTCTTTGCAGATTACGGGCGTACGTGTTTAACGCAGCTCGATATTGTCCTTCTAGTAACAGAAATTAGACGAGCAGCTCTCCTTGCATATTTTTAACCTGCCCTTAAACGTAAAAGTATCTTCTTTATGAGTCATAAAAAATTTACTCGGTAAATATCAGACGGTCTCGAATAGATGGAACCAGGTCAGGTTGATATCCCTTTTTCCTTCAGCGTAGCAAGGCAAGTCTTGAAATTTTCATTCCAGTTAGTTACCTAATTTCAAAAATCCAGAGATACATTTTGGTCACGACATTTCCCGCAAAGTGACAATAGTTAAAGGTTAAAACGAGAAGAGGGTGATTCTGCGTTGGAAAAGTAAATTGAAAATGTAGAAGAATATTTTTCTACTCCGGGCTTCGTTTTCGAGAAAAGAATATTTTTGTTTTTGCCTGGCGAGCTCGTGTTTAACTATGCCATATTTTAACAATTTTCTATATTTTGTGCTTATAAACTATATACCTACGAATATTCGAAGACAATTTTCTTTGAAACAGAGACACAATGGGAAAAATTTTATTTTATATTTTTGGTTTATTTTTTCACGTGGAATCATCTTGTTTTAAATCGTATCACTGAAAATTTGATTAAACGTACTACACGCGAATGAAAAGGTATATTTGTATGGAATGGATTGATACACGTTGCAAATTATTTTCTAAATTAAAATATGTCGCGTTAGTTTGATAGATGTTCTAGCTTCAATTGAATTTTTTATTTAATTAATTCGCGATATTTTCAGGGCTTCATTTCATAGAAATCTAAATAAAATCAAGGGTTTTGAGTAGCAATTAACGCTCCTGTAATTATCACGCTTTATGTATATCATACAATGTATCCGCTGTGTTTAGATTCCGAGAATGATTTGAGACAAATGATTCCAGGTGTCTTTATTTTCCGATTCTGATTTATCTTCGCCATTTGCAGGTCTATTATTAGCTTCTTGCATTTTCCCCTAGCATCTGTCATAGTGATAGATCTACCTGCTCTTTTCCTCATCACCATATCCCAGAGAAAATGTATCAACTCGCCACTCAAAACAACATTATGCAAAAACGAATCGAGGAAGGAACTGTGTCTTACTTTCGAACGAAGAAAACTGTAGAAAAAGCGAGCGACAAATTAACATTTCACGAACTGATGAATAATTTATCGTTTCAACTAGACCAAGCGAAATAGAACGCGTACAGCAACTTCCAGAACAACCATGAAATAAAACAGCCTAAAACGCTTCTATAACCTTCTATGATGCGACGAACATTTTGTAACTTCAGAATAGAGGTTCGATTAGATTAGAAATTATGTGTACACGCGGAAGTAGCTCCGGAATGCAAATGAACAAGTCGTTAATCAAAAAAGAAACAAAAATGTAGAAAATATCGATATTATCGATCTCAGCCGATCTCCTATTTTATAGATTGACGGATTTAGAGAAACTAGGGAAAGGTCACGCGAGACACAAGAACAATAATGTTTCTTAGAAATGTGAGCTATCGCTCATTACAGTTTTTAGGCTAATATAATTCTAGAAAGAAACATATTGGGATTATGGGTTTGTAATTGTTAAATAATTACGATCTATATTTTCGTTTTCAAATTTTTTATTACTCAAGGAAGGTATATGTTTCTTTGACTGATTTTTTCGTGATAAAAAAATAAAGGAGGGACGTGACGCAGTCCATTCAAACCCCCAATTTTAATCTAATGTTTATATAAAATATCCTTCTCGGAATTTAGGTCTTATAAACCTATGCATTTATTCACAGCTTATATCCATGATTGTTGAAGATTAGTTCATAATTAACACTGACTCATTGACTAGCAACTATCACTCAACTCGACTCTAATTCAATTAATGACTCACCCGTGCCCTTGTACCCTTATTTAAACCTAATATTGGCTCTCCTTCCAGGATGGTCAGGATCTATTTCTCAATGGTTCATTTTCACACGACCTCACCCTAGGTAGGCCAGGTACCTCAGCCCAAACTTTCACTTATTTCAGTCATAAATAGTCCGTCCATAAAATCCTTGCACGCGGTCATTCATCCTTCGATACTCACTTTAATTATCACCTTAAACGCTCAATTCGAACCCTAGATTTTTATTTTATTACCCCTCATTTCTGGAAAAGATCCGAGCGTTCCCATGAAATCTCTTGATCCCAAAAAATTCCTCGTAGCTCTCAAAATATTAATTTTATGACTCGTATTACCCTTTTCTTTTTCCTTTAGCGCGTACCATTAACCGTCGTACGAAAAATTGTAAACCCTCTCCGTTTACAAACCCAGATCCTAACCCTAATCCAAATCCCTATCTATCCTCTCTGCCCAAAGGCAACCTCCACGTCTTTATCATCGCGACGGCGATGCTCGGATAATTTTCGAGTAAAAGGAGACCCGAAGGATCCTCGGTATCGAATGCAATGTCCAATGTGTATCGCATCTACCTGGTGGTTCGATATTAAATCTTTCGTCCGTTAATAACGTCGGACGACAAGCGGAGTAGAAGGCTGGTCGAGAGGAGTCTTTGTTATCTTCGAAGAGGCGGCTGTATCCGGCTGGTATCGGCTCAAGGAGTACGTGCTTCATTGTTACGGAATAAAATTTCATCGAGCGGACATTCCGTGCACCGGTTCGAGGATCAGTCCCCGCCGGAATTCCATTTCTCGTCGGCCAAGAAACTGAGGATCCTTCCGCCACCCACTCTCCCTCTCTCCCTCTTCCCTGGCCCCGCGTTCGTTAATAAAGAGTACTTTTGTAACGATGTTTCATTACGCGCCGCCCCTGCCCCCTCCGTTCCTTTTCCACGGTAAGCAATTTCCCCTCTATTATATCCTTTTCGGCGCGATGGTGTTAAAATTGCCGCGAGACTCTTCGCTTTAAATTACCTTCTTGCGAGAACGACAAGGAGAGGACCATCAGGAGCGAAAGGACGGTCTCGAGTGTCATATCGAGTCGAGAGAATCGAGGATTCTTCGAGGCAAAGTACCACTTTATATCTCCTCCCTGCAGCTCGTTGCAGTCTACTTGGCCGAACGTAATTCCGCTAGGCGTTATCTCTCTATGCGAGGGGAAAAAATCCACCGGTTAGGATAGATACCGCGGTTGTTTTTCGGATACACACTCGGAAAATTACGGATATGATCGGATGAAACGGGGTTTGGCTAACCTCTTCGCTTGTAATATCGCGTGGTCCGGAAATCGGGTCAAACGCGAGTGTCACGGGTGAGAGACGTGGTTCGTTGAGATCCAATGTAAACAGCTGTATTAGTTAATTACCGAAATTATTCTTCGTGGATGAGCGAACTGCTGTTTGCCGATCATTGATGATATTGGCTAATAAAGGTTAGCTAATACGGAGCGTTAGTCTCCAAAGGACAACGAAAATCCTATTCGAGAATCGGTTACGTATCATCTTTTACGCGAACTACGCTTGCTGTTCATTGACGAGTTCATTCACGACGCATAGAGCTACTTTTGAATGGTACTTTAAACGCTGTTTGAGAACGGGTAAAGCTACTTATGAACAACAGTTTGCATCCTGTTGGCGAACAGGGAGATCTACTTAGGAACAGTTTAGACCCTGCTCGGATTTTTGTTATATCGCTTTCCAAGCGAACCAAGTTCTCAGATGACCGAGTTGCTTACTGCTCGCAAAATCATTCTAAAACGCCAAATAACGCATAAGTCCTTATAGAAACCAGTGTACATTCCGTTTAGTTGTTGGATTAAAGCTTTTTTGGCTTTAACCATTTGCATCTTCAACTTTCTATAGAAAGTCTTTTAAAGTTCTGATCGAACTCTCGTATATAATATAATTGAATAGTTTTATTTACGTCTTTCTCTGAAAATTGCCCACTCTCGGCTAACAGAGTTCGAAATTTGAGTACTTGCGACAATTTTCTGTTGTTACGTCATATAAACGCCAAATTTTGTTAATGCGTCGCGATTGTAGAAACTCGCGTGTATTCAAACAGAAGTATACAGATACCTCGAAGTATCATCTGCCGAGCATATTCACTGTATTCCGATGACTTGGTTACTCGCTGTTTGCGAAGGTTTATATATCTGGCTAACAGAGAGCTGCTGGCAAATGGCCTGTGAATGCAGCCGTAGAGCGTGAAACTTAGCTCGGGTAGCGAGTGGAGAAACTTCAAGGACTATGTGCAGGTGATGTTGGATCTTGGGGCCTGGCTGATGTCAAGTTGAGGAGGGCAATTGTTAACAAATTCCAGGCTATTATTTTACCCTTATGATAGGAAGGCATCTTAGGAGCTTCTCTCAGCTAGCAGAGGAGGAACGTGGCGAGAGCTTGAAGAGATATGTGTAACCTAGGTTGAACCTTGGAGTCTGGCTTATATCTACTCGAATATGGCAATTGTTAACAAATTCTAGGCTACTCTCTCGTCTTTCTGGTAAGAAGAGGTTCTTGTCTTAGAATCTTCGAGCAAGTGTCTTGATCGCCTATAAAGATTCATAGGTTCTTGACAGGGATTAGTTCTACCATTAGTGTTTTTCTAAATACAGCTACGATAACTATGTTTGCACATGTCAATGTCTCTGTGTCATTGACAGAGAATCGGATAATATTTAGATAATAGTCTGTACTACTTTTAAGTCCACTGGTGAGAGAATCACCCAATCATGACACAAAAGCACTAGGTAAAAATAATTTACCACGTTCAGTCCGAAGATCACCGAGACGTGCTCACCTGAAGCTTCTGTTATACCGAACAAATGATGAAAAATAAATATGACACTGTTCTCACGATAATCAAAATAATTTTTCTCTGCTTGTAAATCTGTTAATATTCATTTTTGTCATCGATACACACATCACATCCCGTATTACGTCGAATTTATCGACACAAGCTGCCACGCTATTTATTGCAACGGTATATTATTACTCGATCGACGAACATTTCGTATTCACGTCTGACACGAAGACTGGATTAATTATACGTGTAATTGAAGCCCGGGGAAAAATGAATTTCAATGCTAAACGCAACGAGCATATTAATACGGCTGGCTCCAGCGTCTTCTCGTTGATCTGGATGAATAATTCAAAGTGCCCTAAATATTTCCGGAAGCCACTGTCACGGCGTTCAGATATTCCTCGCGGATATCCTCGTTCCTTTTAGAATTCAGGCAGAATGCTACTTTTCGTCGTAAAGAAAACTTCGCGTCTTCTGGTTCGTAACGAGTAGGGGATGCTCATAGTCATTCGAGGACACGATATAATTTCGACAACGTCACATAGACACGATCTGTCCATGTTTCAGACACTCGGAGTGGTTCTGTATCTTTTAAGCTTTTAGGAGAATGGTCCGATCGTAAACTCGCTGAAACTCGCTCCTAGAGTATATGGTATCTTTTATAATCCTTTTTCTGAAATGTTTTTCGTAATAACTTGCGTTCTTAGTTGTGAGAATTTTGGTATTTGTTGCGGGACGTGGCAATATATTCATATTCCATTGTTTACCCTCTTTTTTTTCTTTTTTTGAGAAAATCGAATATATATTAGTCTCTAGGAAAAGTATCAACATTCGGTCACTGCCACGGGGCGCTTGAACTACTTGAAATTGTATAGTATAGCATATTTTGCACCATGTACGCGTGGTTTACGAAGGCCTAGATTAATTGGAAGTCCCTAGGCGATGCGTGAGGCCCAGATGTGGTCATGTTACGAGGGAAACATTGGAAAGCGTGTGTATAGCGAGAAAGAAATATAAAAACAGGAACGCTGCGTTGTAAACAGTTAATTGAGGGTAGCTGTAAAGAGTTAGTTGTTAGTTTTTCGTTTTTAGTTTCGTTTCGTTCTTTAGTTTTTAGTTTTTAATTCCCGAATAGTTGTAAAGAGTTGTAGACAGTCAGTTATCATCGATCAACTTCTAAAGATAGATTCATGTTTAGAGATAATTTGTATCTCTAATCATCACCAGCACATTCTTATAATTTATTTAATAAATTACTACCTACTCAATATCCCATTCTGCAATCGTAATATTCGAATGAAAATTGACATTTAGTGCATTTTAAACAATTTTCAAGGCGCCACGGTGGTTACCTATGATTATTAATAAGATAAGCACTTCATTGGGTAAAAATGTTGTCTTATATCACAAATTTATTATTATTCTGCCATTATGTGCTTTGAATAATAAAGATACTCCTGAGTAAAATACGTGATTTCGGTGTGGCAGTTAAAGGGTTTTAAGGAGCGTTTCAAGCTCGCTGAATTGATATACTACTCGGCGTTAAAAGATGGATGAATGGAAATATTTCGCGTGTAAATTCTGCAGTTAATCAAAAGTGATAAATGTTACGCGGATGTTAATTTGGTTTTGGTCGAAATCGACTCTCGGTCACTGTCAAGAGACGATCGTGTTCCCGCTCAAATCGACGAACGATGAACTATCGCTTCTCGCAAATATTTATTGATCGCAACCAATTGAATTTCGAGACGATCTTCTTGCAGATCTTGGTAAATCGAAGTTATCAGGCGCATGGTTGCAATAATTCTACAGATAATTCGTTTTTCTATCTTCGTAAATGGATTGTAGATTACTGCCTGTGCTTATTTCACGCGTAATTGTAAATTTGATACGAATTAATTGCAAAGCTTCAAAGAAGTAAATGAAACAGTGATACAAGATAATAATCTGCATGGTTATCATATGAATTATCATCTGTTCACTTCACGATGCGGATCTTGTGTTATTCCTTCTTGAATCTTAGACTTATGACGTTAAGGAAATTAGTGAGATGAATAATATGGAAATTTATTTTTATCACACATTTATGCGTTTCATTTTAATTAATCCCATGGAACCAATGTCTCCACAGCTGTCAACAGGTATAATAATAATCGAGAACTAGCGTGATCGTTTTGATAAGGTCGATTCGAGCGTGACTGGTCAGTCTAAGAGGAACAGGTACTCTATATCTGATTGTATAATAGATACTTAATAGCAGAGCAATGAGTGGTAACCATTTTATATAGGTTTCTATTTACATACAGTTTCTTCGATATCATCTTCTAATTTCTGCTTTTATTACTCTCATCGCTATATGAACGTTAGGTACCGAAGCTTCCGCTTTACTGCCAGTAAAACCAATATACTAAAATTCAATTATTGCAGTTCATCGTTATTAATTAAATATCCCAGTACAAACATTTCTCCATCAAAATCTTCGGATTTCCTTCTCATCCTAGACACCGGAGCTCCTATTATGCTTGGAATAGGCATAGTTTATTAGTTACTATGGTCAACAGCTGTTATAAAAATACCAGTCTTGAAACTCCCCTATCCAAATCTTCAAACTCCTCTCTCTCTCTCTCTCTCTCTCTATTAATTCAAGCGTCAAAAAAAAAACAATACAATAGTACAATACAAAAAGTTAACCTTTCAATATTTATTTTTAAATCTTAAGACACTTCCAGACATGGTCCAACGTCGTTTCAATTTTTTATTTACTTAACAATAAAATATCAAATTGTTAAGAATTATAATTCGGAGCACAAAGGGTTAACTTTTGAGAAACAAAATGTTGTATTTGAGTTCCTTCGAGTAATATCCCTTTGCGCTATCACGACACCATCCCTTACCTACTGATATATTCTTTCGCGACGACTACACGCTTAGCATGCGATTACTTGCACGAAAGTTACCTGGACCGTTAGTTTTCAATCAAACGCAAAAAAATACGAAATGTCGGTCTAAGCGAAAGATTAGAACTCCGCGGGAAATTCAAACAGCTTTGCCGCGATAGACACAACAGACGCAAATTGTATCCTCACTCGCGGTCTCCGGTAGAAAACCCGCGAGCGAGCCGGTGCTCATTAGTCACGGGGCTACTTTGGTCGCAGATTGACGCTTGGATCGGCAGAACATCGGCGAGGTATCGTTAACGTTATGAATGCGTGCCGTGGCCGAGGCAGCTCGCGGTGGAAGGACGGATCGGCGGTGCCTCGATTCTCGAAACTGTCTCGTCATTTATCTCGAAGGTTGGTGGCTGTCGCGAAAATAGCGTACGGTGTGACTATTCGTATCCGCTGGTTCATCTAGCCATTCGTCTTTCAGTAGGCGTCGCTATGTCAAGCACGAATGAGTACGCAGCGGGTGAAGTCATCCCAAGTAGATCCTTACGCGAGATATGACGAACATCTCCCTGTACGTAAGTACGTACCCGGGGTACGTTGATGTCGTCCCGAAGACGTGCGCTTTACTTTCCGTGCACGTATGCACGTACAGGCCATAATAAATAGCGTGGAGAAGTTGGCCTGGCAGAAGGAGAGAACGGCGAGATAAATACGAGAGAAAGGGGAGCAGCCGGGCAAGCAGAGGTAGCGCAAGCGAGAAGAGTAGGTCCAAAGCCCCGTTTGACTCGAGAAACCTTGTATTTCCGACACTCATTACTCGCGTGACTGATGACACGTGAATGGAGGCGACAAGAAAAGCACGCTCGTGGGCTCCTTTTCTTCCTTTCCCGGTTCCTCCTCCTCCTCCTCCTCTTCTTCTTCTTTTCCTGTCGCGTACACGAAGACGCATCGAGGCCGACGTGCATTGGCCCTTTTCTTTATCACGCCTCTCTTCTTTCGCCACCCACCCTCTTCTCTTCGTCTCCACCACCCTCTCGCGCCGGCGATTCCTCGGCAAACGCGGCGTTTCGCATGCGATCCGCAGGCCGGCTGGTTATGAGACCGCTCGTAGACACCTCCGTGATGGATTCCGTTCCCTCGGCCGTTGGATTGCCGCGAAATATTCCTAGCTTTCAATTCTCCAGCTATTACTCATAATTTGTCGGCCAGGTTATGCCGGCTCTCTCTCTCTCTCTCTCTCTCTCTCTCTCTCTCTCTGCCTGTAACTGCCTTTGGCCCCCGGCGACGAATGTTAAACGACACTTTAGTTTCCTCCCTGGGATATGGGCAACAAAGTGCATTAAAGTGATTGCATTATTATACACGGCGTGATTGTTTGATGGTTTCTTGCACCGCGCAATTTGTCAATTTCACCTCGTTGTTTGTTAACACGCTCGTGCACTGCAATTTCCATGAGATCTTGAGTTAGGCGGACGCCAGGGACCAGTAATTAACGATTAGCCCACCCCGAGCTGCTGCGATCACCTTTTCTGCCTTTCCAGCAAAGTTTCTGCGCTTCGTTTTGTCGCTTCGATCACTTGGCTTCGGGAGTTTTTAGTTTAATAACTTGACATATAACGAGGCTGACTCGTGGTGAAAATTTTGGACCAAACTTGAATATCACGAGTGTAACTCGTTATCGGTTAGATTTATTTTTTGTACTATTCGATGAAAATTTGTGGGACACGTTAGTGACGAGAAGAAATCTTGCTTGTACAGTGTTTCGAATTTTGACGCTCTCTTTTCGTCTTTGGGTCTATCGTTTGGGCCCCGATTCTTCCGAGTTAAATGGTATGGCAAGGGGTTAATAACTTAGTCGGTTATTTAACACTAGGTTTACAGGAGCCGTCAATTGGACTGATGGATTGCTCCAATTATACGATATTAACAATATTAATTATCTTATGTTAAGTATGTTAATATTGCGATTGTTTTCAAATTAAACCCATCGTTTCTTTTTTAAAGAAAATAAGTGGGTTTCTTTACCCTTAAATCTGAAGGGTGTCCGTAGAAATAGATACACAAAAAACGTTCGTAAACCTAGTGTTAATATCTCCCTCTAATAATTAATATCTGTTCTTGATACAACAGAAGTTAAAATTTCTTTTTTTATTTAGTTGATTAATTATTTGGTTCGTTTCGTGAGTAAATTGCCGAGTTTATTTTTCTAATAATTAAATACACTAGAAACGTGCAAAGAAATAATAACTTTCTCACTCTCTCGCTCGCTCTTTACTTCACTATGCTAGTCTATTTCATACTAATCTTACTCTCCTCGCATCATCTTCGTTCTTACCCATAACAATCATCGCATACCACGCATTCTATATCTTCCGCTCACACGTTCAAAGCTCACACATCGATACATATGCCATCACTCGACCTCGCACACTCGCGTACTTTACAAAATCAAGTTCACACGTTTTAGCGTTAATTTTCTTAGTTTGATACAATTGAAGTTAAGATGTCCGTTGATGGTAAAGTCAAATCGCACCTGTATCTTAACCGATAATCGTAAATGTATAAGATTCTACTACATAACTCCTGACGAGTCACGACATTAGCAAAGTCATTGAAAGTTCACGGGTCAGTTAACAAACAGAAGTAATTCTAATTTTCGCAAATCACCGATGATAGATTTATCCAGCGTGGTCTTGGCCGTAAAAAAGGACCTAACATCGTTACAGTCGCTGTTAACTCGTCAGGTTAACCCAGAAGAAGCTGCTTCGTATTCCTAAGGACTATGTTGAGAATCCAAATTGTTACACGATGTTTAATATGCATTCTGTCATGCTTATCTGATTCTGCTTTACATACAAATTACATCTAATTTTTAATGAAGCCCCTAAGCAGGAAACCATCATTTAGCAGCAGGTAGCTGTTAAATGCCGGCCAATAAAACGCGAATATTAATCAACCGGTTCCCTCAGTTTCGTTAACTAGCTTATATATCATGCCCCAATCAAACAAATGGATCTGCAACAGCGTTCATCCTACTCGGATTATTCCCATTACCAGGTGGAGCCACTTACGCGATTTTTCCCTCTTTATCCAATTTTTCCTCCCATCCCCGGTGCCCGGCCATCAAAGCCTGAGAAATCAACACATTCACGCAGGAAGTAATCATCTCCTCTAATACGTATTTCTGACGTATAAAGCAACATTAACCAGCTTCTTATACCATAATAACGGGTGTAATCTTGGGAAATTTTCCTAGGGCCCAGAACTTAATCCGAACCGCATTAATCTAGTCTAAGAATCCTAGCATTGCTATAAAACAGAAAGTGCACGTGCTGCATCACGGGGATAGGCCTTCGTGATCGTGTGTACGGTCAGTTAGGTTATCCGCCAGAAGTACTATGCGTTCGCGTCGAGTTGGCACAGCGGGTTTTCATTTTAAGGGCTGACCGATTCCGCTGACAGTCCTTTCATTATAAACAACGGCAATTGTTGGTCAGGTACTTGGTATTCATGTTGATCACGAAATAGCCATCGTTTTTTACTTGAGGTACGGGATTGGTTAATAATTATTTCTCAATCCGAATAGAAATACCACTAAAACAGTATTTGAAGGATTAACGTTATCTCACTCGTTCTCGTTGCCACTCATCTATTATCTTTGTATCGCGTTGTGTATCAACGTTCGAATGTCGAAACGCTGAGCTGGTTAGGTGTTTTATAATAAAATGCACTGATAGTTGGCATTGTACACTTTATTATTAGTTTTAGGATTTGGTGATGTTGCTGATGCGTTATCCGCGCTCTGATGTGATTTTTCTGACGTGTTCTGTATGATGTTCGATTGAGTTCTGTCTGTATTGTTCGATGTTTGTTGGAGTTAGGTTCAAGTACGTTGCGATTGGTTAGTACAGGATTTGATAGTGGAAAAGATAGAGTTTTCTGATTGGAAGGTGAATGTGTCAGGAGCATGCTTTCCGAGTTGCCCTTCGCTATTATTTTGGGTCGTGATTTATGGACTGTCTGCGTTTGTTTGTCGTTTTCCTTGAGTCGGAAGCAAGTTTAACTTCTTTGTTGCGTCGCAACAATCCTCGTCGTCATTTGACCAATAGTGGTTATTATTTATAATATAGGGAGTGTAAACGAAATCAGTCAGCCCTCAAAATGAAAACCCGTTGTGTAGACTGAGAATAGTACACGACCTGTCGTTCGTTCAGGCTCGTCTCCTGCTCGTTTCACTCGTGCTTGCGTCTTATTAGGACAGAATCGATAAACTGGCCGTGATACACGTTTGTCAAAATCCCGCAGGTGTCTCCATCCAGCCACAGATTCCTCCCGTTCCCGGCCCCAGCGTCACCGGAAATTGAAAGCACGGACGAGGGTGAAAATGAATATTGTCTGCTTCCAAGGGAACTTTTTTGTCGGTCACCTCGCCGGACTGTGTAACGGGCTATTTACGAGCTAGTGTTACGCCAATTTTACCCGCAGAAATGATAGAAATTAACGTAATTATTCGAAGCGCTTTTCGAAATTCGATTTTTCGATTCTGGACGAATAGCGGATCATTTTAGCGTCTTTGAAGAATTATTTCGAGATTTTTCTGCAAGTTTATCAACCCTACGATTATTTCTTATGTTTGTGAGCAAATATTTTTGGAGATGTTCGCGATAATGCGAAATTTGGTACAGGAAGGGAGGAAAAACGCGTTTTCTTTTCTCTCGGATATTTCAATGACCGTAAGTTTATCGATGGTGCACTTAAGTGATGGTAAATGAGCCTGGTAAACCCTCGTGTCACGGCTCATTGACCTTGCGTCGTAATGGGTTACATGTCCAGTTAAAAGCAAGTACATAATCCTATTTGAGAAAATTAAGGTGATTACGAGTATATCCCACTCGAAATATAATAAGCTCTAACCGATGCATTTTCTTGCATCAGCATAGACCTGAAATTACTCAAGGACGTTGGCTGAAACGGGCGCAATCCATTGTACGATAATATTCCAATGGACGAGCCTGATTAATCCGGACATTTGACGAGTGCTCCGACGATAAATTATTCTTTACGGAATTATCGTTTCGTAACATCCGAACGAGCCGCGTTCGTCATTTCCTGTTATAAACGCGCGATATTAAATCTTGATTACGAAAAAGAACGCGACAGGTGGTTTTAATTCACCGAATTGCCATGTCGAAGCGTTTAGAAATTTCCAAATTGCCGATATGAAATTACTCTCTGGCGAGGAACGGCCGGGAAAATTAGACACGTTAAACCGATCACAATGTGCGTAATTCATGAAATATGCCCAGTGGATTGCAAAACAACGCAGACCACTGAGCCGCTATTACCATGTCATTACTGTCCATCCCCTACTTAAACCAACGCAATCAACTGCTGCGCTATTCGATCTGGCCGTGACACGAAACACTTATCCGCACCTAGATTGTTTCTTCTGGATCGAACAAAACGCCTGGAAACGATACACAATATTGCATCTGCTGGTCCGATTCCATCGATTAGATACTTCATCTATCGCAACACGGCGCATCCTGGCTTGGACGCGTGTAACGCGCGCGCGCTAATACTGTTGCCTCGTTACAACGATGAGTCGGCAGACAATGCGGGGAAAAAATGGCGGAGAAGAGGAAGAAGAAGGAACCACGAGTTACTGTTACAGCCAGCTTTCGTTCCCCTGTCAGCGATTTTTCACCTGCAAACGCAGCGTCATCTTCGATCTCTTGATCACTCTCCTTATTACGAGACGTCCGCGTCCTGCCACGTCCGAGTTCGCCGTCCCCGGCGTCCTTCGCGGCGTCTTTGCGCGGTCGGTTCCGATATGGAAAGTGACGACGATCAGACCGATCCAGGCACCTGCTATTCTTCGGCTTCGGACAAGCGTGTGCTGGCCAAGGTCGCGCACAATCACGGTTTTTCATTAAGAAACGAAGCTGCGGGATGGATTAGGACGCCTTGAACCGTCGAAACGGATAAAGAGCCACCGTCAGTCCCCGTGACAGATCGAATCGCGCTGCCTCCTTCGCCAAAGCCGTGGATTATCTGCCCTTTGTGCCGGCCACGGTGATTTCGTTATTGCCTCGTAACTTAAGAATGTTAATGGCCCGCGCCAATGGTTACCCGTAAGTCGGGGGAAATTGACGAATCGAAGAGGCGATGGGTAGTCGGTTTGTAAGAGGAATTGAAGGAACGAGGGTTAGGTTTGGATCTGATTTACTTGATAGCTCTGTTATTTTTTGGAAGGTGTTTTTCTTATCTCGTAGTTGTATTGTTAATCTCTTAACTCTTTGGAGAGTATCCTTTTGAGATGTATTTATTAATTGATTATCGGTGGATAAACGAACGACAGAGAATCTTCAAAAATGGAATGATAGGAAAAATTTATTATATGTGTATTAAACTGACAAATTGAAGATGTGCTGAACACGATTAGTCGGTTTGTAAGAGAAATTATGAGAACAAGGGTCAGGGTCTGATTTATTTGATAGTTCTGTTATTTTTTGGAAACTGTTTTTGTTATTTCGTAGTTGTATAGTTAATCTCTTAACTCTTTGGAGAGATAATTCTTTTGAGACGTATTTTCCGATTGTTCTCTATATCTAATCCAAATTGGTCGATCGATCGATGGATGGAGAAAAGAACGAAGAAGCATATTAAAAATAAATTGGGTTGATAGGAAAAATTGATTATGTGTATACTAAACTGACAAATTGAAGACACGGTTAGTCGTTTTGTAATAGAAGTTAAGCAATGTTCTAACCTCGCAATAGCCACAGCGATATCTCGAATTTTGTAGTCGTCTTTTGTAAACGTCTTTGTAAAGTTGCAGTTAAAGAAACAGAATGGAAGGCAGAAACGCCCGCGAGAAGGTGTTCGAAAGTGTAGCGGCGAAGCGAAGTATCCAGAAACTTAAAGGTTCAATGAATGGGTAAAAGGAAGAGCGAAAGTTAAGAAGTTGGGTTGCATGGAATAATTCGCGGCAGAGAAGAGGAAAAGATAACTCTGCGTTATAAAGTAAATTAGAAGAGCAGTAGGAGATGGTATAAATTTTAGAAATGCAACGCGAGTCAGCAGTATTGCTAGATCTAATAAAGACGTCTCTTTAGTCGTTTATGCTATTAGCATACGAGTTCTATCTGAGATTCGCTTGATTAAGACGTAATTAATCGCATGCACTTCTTACAAGTTGTAACATTAATTTTACCGAAGATAGAGTCTTCGCAGGGAACGTCTGCAGCCCGGTTTCTCAACCTGTGGGACGCGACCCCCAAGGGGGTTGCAAAGTGTTTTCTCCAGAGAGCCAGTCCGGTCGTCTTCCTCCCGACTACTTTTATACAAAATTTCATCGCACAGCTTCACAGCGTGTGTTTATTTTAACGTAAATCGCAACACCAATTGCAAAACCAGAAATTTTCATTTGTCGCGTCAATTAATTTACGCAGTGAATAATGTTAAGCGATGTAATCTGTCGTTTTTAAATATTATAATCGTCCATATCTAAAAGGTAGCAACTTATAATTCAGTATAGAGTGGGTGTTTAATTTATCGATGCAAAATTATATTTTTTGTATACAATTATTTGTTAATAGTTAATGAGAGATGTAAAAATATATTTCTGGTAACTATTCGTTTAATTGCGGGATTCATCTAAACAGAAATTTGTATTAATTATGAAATAACATATTAGTATTGTATTAGTAACATGTTCATATTAGCTTCATAGGTTATACAGGGTGGTTCATAAATTTATGCTTCAGAGAACAAATCTACACGCTAAAATAAAAGAGTCTTATGTACATAAATCATGTATGCGGTAATTATCATATCACGGATAATTAAAGACAATATTTCCATTATTTTATTTTTATTTTTAAAATTCATTATTTCTATAATTTGAAATGTATTTTTTCTTCCAATGTAATATTAATTTTAATTTGTTACAGTATATTAACGACTATTTTACTATTATAAAATGTAAAGATAACTCGTAGGGTAAAGGGATAGTCCAGAGCAGAGATTCTCAACTTTTTCTATTTGATAATACACGTAAATCGTTATTAAAATTTTGCAGTACGTTAGAGAGATGTCACGCTGGATTCATAATCATTGTTGTATTTTGTTCAACGGTCTAAGGGATACTGATTAAATGTTTTCTGGTTGGAAATAGATTGATTTAGCGTTTCGAGTCTTTTATTCAAGGCAGAAGCCATTTATCGAGACATTTCCAGTTTAGAAAACCTCATGCAGGTGCAGCGTGATTCGAAGTTAAAAACTAGGGTAATTTCTTCTTCTCTGTATATACACACTTCGGCTAAGTTTGTGTAGGATAAAGTTTGCTTGAGTACCCTTGTACGTTTCTACTACCGCTATTTATTATTCTGGCCAGTATACCGCGATGAACTTAGCAGGGAACTCGAGATAAAACGAATGGCTTTTACAGCGCTTCTAAAATCAATATAGTTTTATTTTCTTCCGCGAAACTTGCCCGATCCTTCATGCGATTCATAATTCATTTACTTTTACAGCTAGTTTCGTTTTAGTTTTTATTTCTACAGTTTTGAGAAAAAGAGTGCAGCTGCTTTTGGCAAAGTTAACATTTATTTCACTTAATAATTATCGTTTGTTATTTATTGTTTATTACGCTACTTTAACCTACCACAATTGGTCATATGACTTCGGTGTATCATTCTCAGAAAAATTAAAACGAGATGAGAAAACTCGATTGATATTTATAGCGTTAAATTCATTGACATGAACTCTTCACTCCCTTTACATCATTTACAGGACCCCTTTATCCCATACACAAATTATTTTTCATGTATCATTTAAAATTATCTACGCGTATTATACTTAGGTATTGTTTACATATATTTCAATACATAACGCAGATCGGTATTCGTGTTATTAAATTCGTCACGAAGATTTCTGTACCCCGTTACATCACTCACAGAAACCCCTTACCCCCTACACGAATCTATTAGTTTCAACTTCCATGCATTACCCACGAATGCATCTCTTTTACCCTCAAACGCTCATTCGTCTCCGTTACATCACCTTAACGAATATCCACTTAGCATGGCCATAATAAATGTCCACTGCGGCATAATACATGCCGGTAACCACTTGCAGCGCGAAATTCGTCACGGCGTGGCATTTCTCTTCGCCAACCACCGTCTCACCCCGTCGCATTCACCGCGATTCATCCGGCAGATACACGCGACTGGCATTTCCACTCATCCTATCGAATAAGAAATCTCGTAGCAAACGCCGGTTGGAAGAAGCGCGCGTGAATGGCCGCGGGAAACGGGTGCCGTTTAATTTCGTAGGCGATTATTCGGCCGGAAGAAGTAGCGCGGTCCGGCGAAACAAGACCGTCTACGAAATGCATGGCGCGGCTCTAGCCCGAACGATTTAATTAAAGTACACGGCTGGCTGGTCTTGCACGGAGGGAAAAGTAGTGAAAGCAGACAGTAAGAAGTTGAAGCCCGGCTTCCGGTTTAGCCGCGGCATCCAACACTCCTCCTTCTGCGCCTTTCGATCGAGGTTTACCCTTTGAGTCTGCTAACTGCCTACCGTCTTGCCAGGTAAAGTCCGTCCCGCGATTCCTTCTTCTCCCTGCGGGGCCGCGTTGCGGGGAGTACTTAAAAGTTTTTACGGACGCTCTCATTGAAAGCGGAACCGCAGACGCGGCAGGCCCGCAGCGTTCATTGAAAGAAGTAGCTGCGGTCGCGGCCGCATCCTCACCCCCTGATTCCACGGAATCTCGCGCCGCCTCTCGCGATTAGCGCCAGAGAGAACTCTCTCTCTCTCTCTCTCTCTCTTTCTGACTACTCGGTCGAAGCCGAGGATAGAGAAGCAAAGTGGAGCGAGCCGGGGACGGTGGCCGTGGAAAGAATACCGGAGCAAGGGAGATCGTTGCTGATACGATCCCGATAGCGAGGCAATGAGACGTCTTCGAAACGGTCGGTGGCAAAAGGTAAGAAAAAGAGGCGGTGGAAGCTGGCGGAGGCGCGGCGAAGAAGGAAGAGGAGAAAAAGGAAGGATCGAAGGGGAAGCCGGTCTCTCTCGAGAGGAGTCGTGAGTCTCTCACCTCCGTTCTCCTTATAATCATAATAAACTCAACCTTGGCATCTCACCACCGCAGGGTACGTCGTGGCACGACCAGGAAGGGCGTGCCCGTGAACGAGAAGAAGCGAACCGTTGGGCCTCGAGTGGCATGGAAATGAAGTCGGGTGGGATCGAACTTGCGGTCACTTCTTGCCGGCCTGCCCGTTGTTGCTCCAACACGGATTCTCCTCGTTTCCACCCCCTCCGATCGTCCTCTCGCGGTCCTGTTAATCGTGCCTTTTATTTATCACGCGCAAATTGCCGATCTGCGAGACGACGCCGAGACGATTACGCGGTCGATCGTTCGGCTCGTTGTCCAGGTGGGAGGACGAACGGTCAGGGGGACAAAAATTACCGCTAGCTCGCGAACGCGGCACGGACAGGCACGCGGAATTGTTCCCCGAGACGCGTTTCGTCCGGATACTGGAGAAAATAAATGTGCCACGGCATGTGGATCGCTATTAATTCGCGCTCTGCCGTCTGGCCGATCGTAACGCCTTGCAATTTTCGACCGCGGTAACTTTCCTCTGCGGTTTTCGATTCCGCCTGGTCTAGCTCCTTCCTTCGTGGCTACTTTCGCCGGATGAGCTCGGATTCCGAATGGGAAATTTGTTTTCCGCCGGGAGCTGCAGCACGCGAGAGGGTTCTCGATATTGGATGTCGGGACGAAGGAGCTGGGCGAGCTGGTCGAGTTCAGGCAAATGTGCGATGTAAATAATACGTGGGACATTTAGAAACAATCGAATGAAATAGAAATGTATCGACTAGTTAAAATTGACAGGTGGAAATAATTTTATAATTTGAGCTGAGTATCGAGTATTGGTATTTGAGAAAGTCTTCCATTACGCTGATGTTAAACGTTTAGCTCCTGGTGGGAAATTTAGAAACAATTGAAAGCAATGAATGGAAATGGAGAATTGATGTTGTTATATATTAAATTTATTGGGTACTCAAAATTGACGGGTAGAAATAAATAATTTTATAATTCGAACTGAATATCGGTGTTTGAGAATGTGTTTCGTTTTTCTCATGTCAAACGTTTAGCTCCTAGTGATCTATATTTCTCTAAATTGTGTTGTCTCGTGGCATAATTCCTCCCATATATACCACACGAGTATCTATATATGCATGTGAACACACATTTACATTTTCCTAAGTACCACCCCGGGTCCTTTAGTGTAACAAAGTAATTAAGGCTAAGAACACTCCACCCTGGTACCTTTTGACTTAAAGGATGCCGAGATCAAGGATACTAGACTAAACTGATTTCTGTAAAGTAGCACGTTTTGCGTTCTTTGTCTTGGAATTGAATATACAACTGTTAAATTGTAAAATATTCGTATTAGAAGTTAAAAAGAAATTGCGGAACTATCTGACTTTTAAACGAAATTTATTATTATATATTGATTATGTTAGAAAATGATGTTGTTATAAAATCTATATATTTAGGATAGTTCGAATATGTTAAACGATAAATTTACGATATGAATTAATTTTGAGTAATGTTAACGAAGTTTTATTAAACAATTACAAAATTCGTATATAGGAAATTTCGAAATGCTTCGAACTCGCAGTCATATTTCGAAATACCACGCTTTCATGGTTGTTACAGTGGAAAGGGTTGATACAAGTATGGGCCCTATTAAATGAAATTGTTTCATTTCAGTTAACGACTCAAACGTTAGTTAATTACTCTTGGAATACCAATGAATTATTTAATTTAAATATAATATTAAATTATATTTTATCAATACGCAATTTAAAATAAACTTTAACTACTTAATACCAGTTAGTAAATAATTACAACATTACTATAATGATTAATGTCTTCTTTACAAATTTTCAATATCAATGCAAATTGCAAAAATTACATTTATCAGATCAATGCATAAGTTCATTCGTATTTCTCAAAAATGTCGAAGCAATGAAAATAAAACAAATTTCTCTATTTTAATCAAAGATATATGTACCCTTCTCTGGAGATAAATTTTTTATTCTATTTGTATAAAATATCGAAATAAATCATTTATATAAATCAAACACAAACGAACTTGTGAACTAATCAGTGACGAATAATATTAATATTAAACTTTACATTCTATTCAAATTTCGAATATACAGCATTCGCGTACACGAATTATAAAAACTCACACTACAAAATTTCGCTGAAAGACACAACACAATTATCACGAAACAACAAATTGTTAGAAATTTTTCTTCAATCGCCAATTCTATACTCTTCTCCCCTTCTACGGTTTGGGTTAGGTTTATGGCAATGGTTGACATAGATTTTAATATATGCAAGTGTAAAGTGGTGGATCGAATAGGTGATGATCTATTAAATAAATTATACAACTAAACATACGAATTATCTTTCGATATTTCTTCTATATTTCTACGTGATTCATTTACAAAATTCAAAATAAACATTTATTATATCCAAATAAGGTTTCGGTTAGGTTAATAAATAACTTAATTAGAAATATATTCCACGCATCTCGGCCAAAAATCGCGAATCAGCAGTTCGCCCCGAATCTTCACTCAAGGCCCTCCACCATCATTCTTTCGCAACTCCATGGCGGTTATCAGCCCTGTCCGATGATAAACACGGTAATGGCGTACGAGAAAACGGTTATGAAAATGTCAATTGGAAACGAACGCGCAATCATATGAACGGCGGAGCGTGAACGGTTGGAAACGAGCCGAAGATAAACGCGTTTCAATTTCGCCACGGCTGATACGTCCAGGACGCATTAACGAGATTGCAATAAAACGCGGCGGCCATAGACAGGCCGGTTTATTAATTGCGGCCCGACATGGTTCTTTCGCGGAATCGCGGCAAGATCCGTGTGAAATAATTGCAACCGTGGCCGTCACTTTTACGCGAAACTGATTTGCCCCATTACAGGTGCGCGGCCCGCTATTGAATAATTTATGCGATCGAATGCTGCCGGTGGGTGGTACCATAATTCAAGCGGCCGTTATCGATAGAACGTAGAGGCCGGCCATGGGGGACTGGTATTCGACCATGTAGGACGTATATAAATAAGACAGCGTGTCGATCTAATCGACTCCCTAAAGAACTTCGCTCTCAGCCAACCGAACGCGTTCTCCTCATTTCTCTGCATTGTTTTCGGCCATTGCTACGCGTGGCTTGCATAATAACGCTCGCTTATGCAACGGGACTTCCTCTGGCTCGGGAACAGTGGCGACGCCAAGGCAGAATTCGCAGATTCTCTACCAGAGAGCGTCAGCGTCGTGAATTATACGCTCGCGGCCGAGGCCAGCTTGGATTTTTAATTACCCTTTGCTCTTCCTCCGAGCTTGCGGATTTTTATCCTCGCGTTTGACTTCGATTAATTGCGGATGGAAAATGCGATTGGTTATAGGATTCTTAAGTTTCACCTGGAAATCTGAGAATTATTAATCTGTTGAGTATGTTAAGATATGTTTGAACTTTATTTTTCGCGCTCTAATTGTCCGTGTTCAAACTGAATATTTATTTATATTTGTTTATCGAAATTATTCTTCGCGGATCGAAGAGAAACATACGATGTATTAGATTTTTGTTGTAATATAGAAAAGAAATTTATTGGTGAGTGGAAAAGGAATAAAACTCTCTTTAACACTAGGTTTACGGACGTTTTTTGTATATCTATTTCTAGGGACATTTGTATACCTATTTCCAGGGACATTTGTATATCTATTTCAAGGGATATTTTTATATCTATTTCTCTGTTATTTTTCTGCCTTAATTACGTGTTATTCTTGAAATAGCTCAATGTATGATCAACTCTGTTCTTTATTATAGAACCTGCCATCGAATTAATTAAATCGTTGGGTAAGAGGTTAAAATAAAAATACCTAATTTGTAAATATGTAACTTACATATTCTAAAATCGATTAAACGACGAACTTCACGAATATCATTTATTTCTGATAAAATTTCGAGTTTCATACAAAAAAGAAAAAAGACGAGTAAATTATACAAATTATCCGTAAAAATGAAATAGTTAAATGTTAGCTTTATTATCCAAATATATTCTCATATGTTAGAATCCGTGATAAACTTGAAATATATCCTCATCTCTAGTCGGGAAATCTGCAAAGAGATCTGTTACATTACCAAGAAGTCAGCGACTTCAATGTTTCTTCATTGGTCTGTTTTTCCAGGCTGTAATGGTCGTTCGCTGCGGCGCAAGTGACCTCTAGACTGGTTGCATGGAACGTTGCCGGAAACTGGTCTCGCAGGTTACAATTGGAGTAAAACCATATTGTGTTTATGATGCATCAATTGCTGCTGAGCAGCGAGACTGTAGCCTGTGGACGTGCACACAGCTGACAGGAACACGAAAGTTCTCTTGTAATGGAGCAACTTCCCTGACCTTGGCTCTTCCTGTGGATGCAGATTTCATTCAGTAAATTCTTCGCAACTCCTTTCAACTTCTCTTCTGAATCGTTAAAACTAACATTGTATATTTTCCAGTTGTTACCTAAATTCAGTAGAATTTCAGATCGAAATTTTTAGCGGTCTTTTAGATTCAATAGCAGTGGATAGTTACTAATAAATATGATATACATAACGTGAAACATAAAATTTAAAATATTTCTGTAGTCAGACTGTTCGTGTGCTTCTTGTAAAGGGATGAAAATAGTTTTATATAGCAAATACAACGGGCTGATTAACGAATTGTTCAAAATAAAATACAGATAGACCATATACAACGTGTTATACTATATTAGAGAAACCAAATTGCAAAAGAAAAAAGAAAAATGGACCAGGATTTTCACCTGATGTAGATTCTGATTTATCGATACGTGTTCAAACCAATTATATGGAGGTGTCAACAAATTTTAGATTAAATAACCTGTCAGATTAGCAAATATTTTTTTGAATACTCTCTCATTGCTACTAAAAATTCTTTAAACTATATTTATGTAAATATATGTATAGGTATACAGGATTATAAGGATCATATCGATAATTTACCGATACATGTTCAAACGAATTATATAGGGGTGTCAAAAAATATGAAATTAAATAACCTGCCAGAGAAGCAAATATTTTTCCGAGCAAATCTCTCGTAGATATTAAAAACTCTATAAATACATTTACATAAATGTACATGTAGAGTTATACAGGATTATAAGGATCACATAGGCGGGATAAGAAATTTTCAAGAAGAATGGAACGTTAATTACATTTTATGATAGAGATTCGAAGATTTTATCATTAGAGGTTCGAAGATGACAGCAAGTAGAGCAGAACTGCGTTGTATTTTAGATGACTGCCACGTTGGAAAACTATGGACAGTGTTTCTAAACGTTGGGAGGAATGGTTTACCCGAACACTGGCGTTTTAGATCGTTCTTGTTGATCTCAATAACAATGTGCTTAGCGCAACCGGTTGTAAGCTAAAAGCGAAAAGAGCGAGTAGATGGAAGGGGAGTCGGTGAAAGAGGTAGAGGAAGAAAACGTTCGTTTCCATTGCAGGAGAAAATTATAAACTGCTCAGCCCAAGGTAATCCAAGGACAGAAGTGATTGCGGTTACAAGTCTCCGGGTATCTGAACTTCCCCGTGGAAGAGGAATGGAACAAGTTCAACGGAATTTTGCGGCGAAACTGGCTGTTTATGGCGAAATCTTCCACGGAAATTGGAAGTTTTTAGATACCATTCTCTTGACTTTCCCTTTGTCCTCCGTCTCCTCTACCTGCATTTTTAAACGCCGGTGCTGCTTTTCAGGGATTCTAGCTCTGGGAGAAATTCCACCTCGCCTCTAACTTCCAATGTCTACGGTTTTTAGAATTCTCCATTGTTTTATCTTTTTTAATAACAAGGTTACCTACTGGCTGAATTTAGATTTAATATTCTGTCTCTTTGAAGCGAGTTTTTAGTGTCAATACTATTTTTGAAGGATTGCAATTGTGATTGCAGTTTTACCTAATCTCTATCTTCGAATGTTTGCGATTTTTCAAATTCTGGATTGTTTTATGTTTCTAGAATGGTTAACTATTGACTGAATTTAGATCTGATATTCTGTATTTTATTTTTATTGTCTTTTTAGAGCGTGTTTTTATGTGTCAATACTGTTTTTAAAGGGTTTCAATCATGACAGGAGTCCTACGTATCCTCTTTAGCTTTGAACGTCTACTCTGTCATTAGAATTCTTGATGGTTTTACGTTCTTAGGAAGATTATGTATCTCTGCATGGATTTAGATGTAACATTCTTAATTTGCTTTTGATTACAGTTTGTTTTTCTTGCAGTGCATTTGAATGACTGTTCTTGCTCTCAAGAACTCTACTACGACACAAATTCTACCTAACTTCGAATCTTGCATATTAAATCCTACTTTCGAATTCTACATGTACTAATTAATTTTCTGGAATATTTAATAATCGTACATAACGAAGATATAAATTTCTGAATTTAATTTTAATCGCTATTTATCGATATGAGTATGAATAATATAAAACAAGACAAAAGGGATATTCTGCAGCAAATTGAATTTATTACGCAAGATTTTAAAATATTCAATTAAGCTGTAACTTGTACCTTTTCAAATGGAAAATTCAAATCATTTGTACAGCGTTAAATTGTAATAATGTAAATTCATGAACATTGTGAAACCAATAATAGCACATAGAGAACCGTGGTAACCTTGATGGCTACGTTCGTTTATTATATCAGATGCTGTTATTATTTGCATGTTTCAGTGCACTAGGATTAGACGTATAACGTCATTGATATTATTGTAATTTGTATCCGAACGATCGAGGAACGTTCTCCAGGTAATGAAATGTCAATTTCAGTCTTTCGGGAGTTGCGCGAGATTTAATTATTGCCAGCTGCTGCCTGCGTCTCAATCTAGACTAAATTTCAGGTTGGAACTATTAAATCGATTAACGGTTTGTCTCTGTGGCAATGCCGATGTCTCGGACAATGCTGTAGGTGAAAATCACGTACGAATTGGACTATGCACTTAAAACGAGTCTCGATTTTCTGTAGTTTTATATTCTCCCACGAGTGTTTGTTTTTTCCATTGATTATATTAGAATTTAATTGCAATGAATTTAAATTCACGAGGCACTGAATTTATCTGCTAAACTAATGAATTCCGTTTTATATTTATTTTTCGTTATTTATTGACACGACGACTTGAACCGTAACGAAATTTGCACTGTTCGAAACATTCTTTACTGAAAAATTTACTTCGTACGCGATTTAAAAAATTGGGAATTTTATACGTTTCTTGTATTATTTTAAGGAATATAATATTCATGAAATTGAGATTTTATTTTCATTATTTTCGAATCACGTGTTTTGTATGTTTATGTTTTGTATGTTTCTGAAATCCCTTGCATGAACCAATTTTTTCACTTTTGATATATTTCCCTGTATTCTATAAATATTTTATCACGCCAAAGAATTACGAAATATCTTTTTACTTGCAAGATTAAAATAAACTTATTTATTTCATATTACCTAAAATCCGATTTTACATCCTTTTTCCTATTCGCATTCCAAATTTAATATAAAAATTGCGTAAATGTTTAATTAGAAAAATATATTTCATAGAATTCTGAATTATTATTCTAACAAGTGTTCTATATTTAAACTTTCGAAATATTTAGTGTCTGAATTATTTCACATACATTTAGAACGTATCACTCATAAATTAAGTATATAATTGTTGTCTGAAGATGTAGAAACACGCATAATCAAAATTTTCCAGACGTGCTTACAATCGCAGAATAGATATTATCACGAATTCGTACAGAAGCATCAAATCACTTTACGGTCTCCCCTTTCCATTTCCTTTGCTTCGGGAAGAACTAATTTTAACGAGATTAATTAAAGTGGTGTACGAAGTTCTTTACAAAGGCCAGTGTCTGCTTTTAGTAGACTCATTGTGGTCTTAGCGGTAATTTCAGAATGATATGGTAGCTTTCTCTTTTCACCATGGCTCCGCATTCTCGTGTTCACCTCAAGATCTCTCGCGCGATTCACCGTTGAGGATTTCTTTGGTCCCTCTTTAATTTCGACGGGTAAATAAATTAAACTTAATTTAATTACGTTCTAATTTACCACTTTCGATTGTGTCCCTTTCCAAGCACGCTGCGAGCGAATTCAACGCTCCGTCGCCATGTTTTCATAGAAACGGGACGCTTAAGATTCGTTTCAGCAGCTTAATTCGGTAATCCAGATTTATCGAGATAATAGCCCCGTAATGCAATTTCCTTTTTATTTAGAATTAATTCAGGACCCTTTGCGCGGAATCTTGATATAATTTAATCAATTCGGTGGTTAATAATTTTAATTCCAACTCGTTGCGAAGCACAGATTTAAAACGAGTAAAAGTTTGTTCTTTTTGTTACGAGAATTTAAAGAATTTGGGTGAATTATATCACAAAGTGGCTAGAATTTTTTTATTGTATGAAGTTAATAGTAACGAGTAATTAAATCGTTGGTGAAAATGATGAGCAATGGAAGTGTAACAGTAGTAAATTTTCTTTAAAACTGTTTTAATCAAACGATTCGAATATCGCGATAATTTAATTAATGTTATTTTTTATACGATTCTACACATGTACCTCTGTAATCGGTCAAAAGGAAAAAAATATTGTTTATTAAAGAAATAACAATGTAGAAATAATAACAAAATTTCCACAGAATTATGTTATTCAATGGGGTCAAATATTGGAGTATGTTAATTAATCTCATTTCATCAAAGTTGCACAAAAATTAACACCCGTTATTTAATATAAATCGCATACATTGTAAATCCGATTTGAGAATAATTAGGTTAATCTTTCCCTCGTTAAAATGATTTCGAATAATCTTCAAAGTCCAAAGTATTATAGGCCAATGATTTCACCCTGAAACTACCTATTTACGTAAAACGAAAAATATACAGTTTCAATTTAAAAAAACTAAGCTACTATTAAAATCTCGAAAGCACGTCTACATAACAAAAATTTACAACAGGATATATTTAATTGAAAATATTTTTTTAAGGGGACTGTAATTTAGGAAATATTCGAGTTTGAAACTTCAAATGGGACACCTTGTATGTACAGATTAATTAGTGTCAATTAATACCAGGTTTACGGGTATAGGAAACCACGTCTTTTCTATAAAAAACAAACGACGAGTTTAATTTGAAAACAATTGCAATATTAACATATTTAATATAAGTTAATTAAATCTGTGAATATCTTATAATTGAAGCAAATCCCGTGAACCTAGTGTTAATATACAAAGGTTATATAATCGTCGAGTAGCATGCATTTCCAAATCCAGCGTAAAAATAACTCAATTAATTTCTTTCTCGCGAAAACGAGTCGCTGACATTTTTGAACAGGAAAGAAGTATTATAAACTTAGGTTGCTAAATGACGAAATAACGCGGGGAACAGATAAATGTGCCAATAGGAGCGGTAACAGAGCCACTGCGAAATAGTCTTGATTAAATGAATCCAATGCGAGGGTAATTTAATTAATTTCTCCCTTGTCAGAATTACACACGCTGTCAGGTGTCGTTTTAACAAAGAGACCCCTTCTCCAGCTCGGGGCCAAAGAATCCAATTCTGCCTGTACTGTTCCGTGCAGCGGAACGATAGACGCGGTGAGGTCAAATAGAAGACAGTGTTCCGAAACTTCGTCTCCCCGCTGGAAACTTTGTCTTTGTACGGGGGTCAATTAGACAGAATTCGTCGAACTTTGTTCGTATGGCAGACATCCCGTGCAACTGTCGCGCAAGACAGCGCGACTTTTCACCGTAACGGAAACGGCGAAAACTATTTTCCTTTTGCGATACGAACCGTTGACTCCCTTTACCGTCCCTCAACGCAAACACGCCACCTCGCGCGACGCCTTAATATTCACCCTTTGTTAACTGGCCTAATTGCCGGCGCGTGTACGAAAAGCGTGCGTGTATTCACCCCGTCACCCTGTCTTTGCCTGTCTTTGATCATGCTTCAGCCTAACGAGCGTCTATCAGCTCCTTTCAAGTTTCCGCTTTCATTGGAAGATCTTCGGTGAAGGGTCGATTATGCGGTTTCGAATTATCGCCGATTAAACGACTAATTACCTCGTTGATGGACTGGCAAATAAACGGAGAAAAGGAGAGAGAACGCTGACTTTGATCCGCGTTATTCGCAATCATTTTTGCCATTGAATTTGTTAACACGTTGTGTGTGGTGTTGGTTCATGGGGATTGATTCTAAAGTTTTCGTTGACATTGACAATCTAGCCAAACCATAAGATCGGCAGGATCAAAATTAAAAAATAATATAACGATATAAAAAGGTAACTTCTTTAAATACATTACAACGTTTACAACGGTTATTTTTTAATCTTCATGCTGTCGATCTTATGGTTTGATTAGATTGTCAATTAGATAGTCCTATCTAATTAGATAGTCCCATGCACTAACGTCTCCTAAATCTTTTTTAACGAGCGCAAATTAATTAGCGTTGGAAGATGTTTGCGTGGAGTAGGCAAAAATTGGAAAGTGTATTTTATACTTGTTAATCAGTGTACTTTGTGATAACTGTTGCTTAGACTCAGAACTCGGGATAGCTTTGCGAGTAAGTTAATTGGTTTATTGGTCTAACAATTTGATTTATTAAAAACGTACAAAAAATAATAAATGGTGACACGATATATATATATATATAAATTTGTCTCGTTCAATCTCTCGCTGTCTTACACATTACTTGTTTACACGACGAAGGACTATTTCATACTAAACTAACTTTTCCATAACTGCCTAACGACCACTCTATCTTATACACTTGCATTCATGTCTTATAAAACCAAATTCACTAGCTTCTGTACGATATTAAATATATTAAATTTGCATTTGTGTCTCTATTTCTCTGTGTGTGCGTGCATATATGCATGTATGGTTTTATTGGTCAATAGAGGATGTCGTTTTTGCCACCGTTCCACAATTAGAAAAGGATCCGGGTAAAACTAAAGCACCTACAGCATCCTGTGAAACTCTAATAATAATAATTAATAACCAGCAATTAAACATAATCACCGGTTCAATCGCGTTTACCGTAACATATACAGTAATATATTGATAATAGTATTTAACTGTATGCTAACAGTACGTGCAAAAATAACGAGAAGCAGGACATAACAGGTAAATAAAATACAATTAAAGGATGTAGACACATGAGTATGTTATTTGTGATCCAGATGATGCTGATATCTAAATGAATAATCATTACGCGAACGTGGAAATAATAGACAAATTTTGTTTCCTAGTGGGAAAAACAGTATTTTTTAATTAACAGAGAGTGAAATTAATTCATTTTTAATTTATTATATACTCGATCCATTTGCCTGCTGTTTTCTCCAACAATANAAAAAAAAAAGAGAAAAAAGGAAAGAAAAATTGAAATTAAAATACATAGAAAAAAGAAAGGAAAAAGATTGCCATTGGAAAAATCTAATTGCGCATGTACTAATTTTCTTCCTTTGTTCAATAATTTTTGGTATGAACCGTTATAAAAAATATACGTAACTGTACAGTAAGATATACTGCATTGATTACATGTGAAATATATATCTACATATTTCGACATTGCGATGAAATATTAGTAAATTTACATAGAAAATAGAATGTATAAAATAATATTTCTGTCACGAGGTATCAAATTTATGGATATCAAATAAAAAGCAGGACCAATGGCACAAATATGTAGCTTCGCGAGGATCATTATCGAAATATTATCAATTGGATTAATAGAATAAAACAGCTATGGTTGTGCCGCCATCGGTAGACGTTTCACATGGGTAGTGGCGGGAACAACTCATTGACGATATCGCACTGACATGCGTAACTGCAATCATAGAAATATCCGACCTATCAGTACCTAGTTTTCAATAATCAATTTTCCTTCCTTGCAAGGTATTTTATTTTTCACTTATTAACTGGATGGAACACAACTGTTCAAGAAAAATCTAGTGCACGTATGCAACTTGTAAGAACAACGCTTAAAGATGCAACAAATTTCAATGATTTTAATTGTTCATTAATGATTAATGATTCCAGTGCCCTACCAAAAGTACGAACGTGCATCTGCCTTTAGAATTACATGTCTAACCATTTTACAATTTCTTATAAAATAGATATAAAAAAATTAACCAAACATTAACGCGCTAATAACTAAATAATAAAACTAATTAAAATGGCTAATTAATCCGATCGCTACATTTGCATATGGGTACCTAATAGTACTATAATAAAAGATAACAACAAGACAATGACAAATTAATTAGAAGAAGTAATAGTAATATAAATATATATATATATATATATATTTCTTTTTTTTTATTTCGCACAATTCTTACTGATCTTCTTACTTTGGTAACGCGAATTTATGCTATTTCTGATTCTGTTCCGCGAATTTGATATTTATGAATCTATCGGATACCGGCTATCTCGTTTTTATCTTACATTTCCTATTATTACGCGATGTTTAAGGACACGAAGGCCGCGGCCGCGAGAATAATCTTTGCCGTTGTTAGCTTTCCTCCGTATGAATTATACTTCTCCAGGGGTGTTCCCCCTAAATCTTCAGCGGCGTATCGAAGACAATGAAACCCCGCAGACGGTTTCACAGGAATCTGTGGAAGCGCCGGCTCGTTACAGCTCCTTACCAAACGCAAACGTACGATTATTACTTTTCCATCGTGCATCCTCCCTCATTTCTGCGGCAACGACTCCCGGCTCTTTCCCCGATATTTCATCGGGGCGTGTAGCGGCGGGCAGGGCCCGCTAAAAATTCCCTTCCCCCTTCGTTTTGTCCCTGTCTCGGCCATTCGTTTCGGCGAAACCAAAAAGAAGCCCGAGGTGGCTGCAAAGCGGTAAATAAATCGATGGATAAACGGGTCGTCGCTTGTATGCGCGTGCTACGGTGCTAGCGCATAAGAAATTTATCGACGCGTTTCCCGGCTATCACTGAACCTACACGTAATATATCTACTGGGTGCTCTTGAAACCAAGTGACGAAAACGCGTTTTATCCTCGTCCTCCTTCGGGCAATTAATGGGGGTCGCGAGTGCTGCCTTTCTGCTGGTATTTAGGGGAGTGTTTCGAGAGGGTGGTTGAGAGCGGGTTTAACGAGCCTTCGCATAGGGTAGGTCGTCGTTAACGCTGTACCTACCGTGATCGAATGACAGGTGAACGAGAAGGAATTAGAATCTTCGCAAGATGATATAATGGAGACGACGAGGAAGTGATTGTAGAGGGTGTCGTAAAATTCACGCAAGTTTCTGCGATGAAGTGTCAATGAACAAAAAGATAGGGTGATAACTGACAATTCAAGGTATTTATCTCTTGTCATAGTTTACGAGGCTCACTCGTGATGAGAATTTTGGTCCAAACGTGAATATCACGAATCTAACTCGTGATCAATTAACCGCGAATTATGAATTGTTAAATTTATTTTTTTTTTTTTTTTGTGTGTTCGACATGTTGTTTATATCATGTTTTAAGTTCTGAAGTCCTGTTTTAAGTCGTGTTTTAAGTCCTGTCTATGTAGCTTTGGGCTCCTTCCTCGACTATTCTTCTGGATTCTTTCGAGTAAAATTGTATGGAAAGAGATTTAAAAATTTTTTAATTATTATAACACAATTTCATTGATCGGGTTTTTAAATATGGAATTTACGTATTTATCAGAGAAGATGATTGGAGATCAATCTTATGAAATTCGACCAACTGCTGGTAAATATGAAAAATTCATGTTTGGAACTTTAAATGGTAATATCTCGAAAATAGAAATACGTGACTTGGGTTTTTTCATGTAACAACAAAATATACTTGTAATTATGAAATATTATGGACTAGTTATAAGTTTATTCTTATTTAAAATCTGTAATCGTCTTTTATTATAAATATATCGCGGTTGTTTTTACATGATCCATAATTGTTATGAAATTTATTATACGACATAAATTCCGAGCACATATATTAAGTGTACCATTATGGATAATCGGTGATATACGCGAACCGAATGCACCAATGGCAAAAGTGGTATTGCACGGAACACGTTAGGTAAGATCGATGGTACCAGTTTGCAATTAATTCGAATATTATAAAACGTCGTTGTATACTAATAGCGAACTAATAGATACTCCATGTACATGCAAGGAATATCCATAAAAATACGGCGGACTTACGGAAAGGTTCGTTTATCTCGTCGAAACCTCGTTTCCGATCCATTTTCGTTGAGAGTTCCTTTGTGCTGGTAATTTCGAAACTACTTATCACAAATCACCGTGAACAGTTAGAATGATTGCTCATTTGCATACGCGTACTCATATTACGAAACCAAAAGTAATATTTCAGTATTTATTTCTTCAATTTATAGATTGCAATGTATCTCTTACACTGTTCGGACCTCAATTTGTTACTAAGCATGATTATCGTGAATTATTATTCCGGTTCAATTAGAAACATTTGCTCCGTACTCCTTATCGAGTTTACATGTAGATAATATCTCGAGGAAGTGGTATTCTAGATATGGATAAACTGTTATCCCTTGATCGCAGAATGGTTACTTCGATTGTAAGCTAGTTCCGTAATCCCATACACTCGTTATCATTTTTCTGTCAAGTTTAAAAATGGCTTACAAGTACTTGACGAAGTAACATTTGAAGGCACATCGTAATTGAATAATAAATAAATTTTTTTGTCCGAATACTAAAATAGAAAAACGAATTTACATATACTCAATAGAAGAAATACAAAGTCCCTCAATTTTCGCACATATACATATGTTACGGTAAATGTGATTAAACCGGTGATTATGTATAATTGCCGATTATTATTTGTACTCAGTACTAAGTTTGGTAAATGCGATGAATTTTTGAATATTGATTGAGTCAATAGAATATAGCGCAATTTTTTTTAATAGTTACTATCCAGAAAGATAGTCTTTTTTAATGCATTATGACACAATAATTTGATAAATGGCTATTTTATATCACATGGAAACCTAACCCAAAGTAAACTTAGGGGTAATTATATATATAATAACACAATAATCACAATATTACAATAATCACCAAATTAATCACGTAACGCATTTACTTACCTATTAAGCTAAGTAATATTCCGAAGAAAATGTCTGACAAATTTCCCTTAACTTTTCATATTTTAACCCTCGATCACGCGACATCGCTCAGCTCCGACCCACATATGTAATTAGGTTAGCACGTTGGTATCCAGAAAATGCACGAGCGGCTTGTCCTTGGACTGTGCCTCTCCAGCATGCCTCCTTATGCCGCTTCGACCTCACCCTATTTTCCTGGGACATTGCGAGCAGTGTGCAATTACGTCCAAAATATCCGAAATACTGACGTTTCTTCGTGCCTCCTATTATTATCCTTGCCCTCGTCTCTCGACTGATTCCGCAGGCCTGCTCAAATATGAACGTGCAACTGCGCGCGTAAGTGTGACGTACACGTATACGTGCATTTGGAAAATCACTATTCGCAAAGTGGGTTCGTCTGACCTTAATACGGTCGACGTGGGGTAGGTGAATCTTTAACGAGCCCTCTTGTCGGAATTTCTCGGGCACGGCTACGGGAGCGTGCAGGAGGGCACAAGTAGCCGGCTACGACTTCCTATATGTCGGAAATGTCGTCGCCTTTACCCGGTCCTCGTCGAATGGAATTCATTCCGATCGAGCAAGCACAGCTCGTTGTGACGACGAAATACGAATCGTGTTACGTGTACGACTCGACGTTCCGAGTTCGGCTCAAGAGCACCCGGAACGTTCTGCTGCTTTGTACGCGCCAACTTCCTTCTTCGAGATTAAGGCACGGCGAACTACCACTGTCCTTTGAGCAAACGTTTCTCCGCTTCGTCGTTTTGTTTTCGTTTTTCCCTTTCTTTTTTTTCTTTTTTTTTTCTTCCTCTTCTACTCTCTTTTTTTCGACAGTCTTTTTTCCGCGCTTCGCTCGTTGCCTTTGCATCAGTCGCCTCTATCGAGCTTCGGATGTTAATTCATCGGCCATCGAAAATGGCGCCGATCGAACGACGAGTGCTTCGATGCTTGTGAATTAAACGAGACTAACTGCGTGGAATTAATTTGATTGCAGCTGATTCGGATTATCTGACGGTACGCGAAGAGCCGAGCCATCCGGTTCCAGCTGCACAGGTATTTCTTTGAGAGAATCCGGTGAAAGATTCTTCAGCTTTCCCGCTGTAATTTTGTTTGCGTATGGTTTTAGTCTTCCTTTTAACTGTGGTTATTGCTGGAATTTATATTCCGCGAATTCGCGTTACTTTTATTCACTACGAGTGTCAAAGAGATGGAGATACTCGGTTTTCTTTCTGGAAGAGGTAAGGTGTCTGTAAAGCAGAGAAGGTTAGTCATTTAGGTGTGTTTCTTTGAGAGAATTCGGTTATAGCTCGAAATCCTTTTGTGCTGTAATTTATTTGTAATGCAAGAATCCTTTTGTACTGTAATTTATTTGCGATTTGGCCTTATTCAGTTTTATCGAGCATTAAGCGTTGGGAAAGGAAAGCGTTAAGCATTACGCATTAAGCATAAGTGTATGAAATTATACCCGTGAAACTCGCGTTATTTTTTCGAGTCTGGAGAAAACACAATTCTTTCTTTTTTTTATTATAATTACCATGGGGATGTGAGGGTTCTCCTCACGCGATTTATGATTCATTGGTGCTACCGGTTAGATTCTTAATGTTTCCGTCTTGTTAGGATAAGTAGCAGGTAGAAGGGATGCGTTCCTAGCAGGTCCTGCCTTTTTTTTATAACTTATTTTTAAACCGAAATCAAATTGAAACGTACAATTATTTTAGTGTAATTTTAATGATTTTAGTGTCAAGGATAATCCGATGAGATCAAAGACTCTTTAGTCGAGTACTCGCAATCTTAACTCTAGATGCTTAAATTCTACTACGCTTATAACTCTTTTATAAGTATTAAACTCAAATGCAATCTTATATGGGACATACTTAGACAGGATAGGAATTAGATTCACCTCGAGAACTTGCGAGAAATCTCGAATCTCTGTCTTCCATGTGAGAATGTGAAAGTTGATCACTGATTCCTTTATGGTTAACTTAAATATTCCAAAGTGTCGTGTTATGAGTTACGTTGCAATAACACAGCGATTCGAGTTTACAATTTTTTTCCCGTCATTTAAAGTGTTCCATATTTCAACGATTCCCGATAATATTACCTGTCATAGCCTTCATCCCCTTTTCCAGTTTCTCTATTTTTGCGCGGCCAGGAGAGGCACTTGTCATTCCAGTAGGAGGGGTTAATGGTAGCTGATCCGTCAAGAGACAAAACAACTCACGCACGAGTAGGAAAGGTATCCTAGATGGGCTATCTGGTTTGTCGATGTCGGGATCTTTTACCTGCGGACTCTCGATCAAATTTATAGCTCGACAACTGCAAGTAGTAGCGTAGGCAGCTGAAGATCACTCCGTGGCCCTCCGACTCGGAGGTGTGCCCTCTAAGCACCTCTCGAGGAAGATGACAGGAGTCAGCGATGAAAAATTCTTATTAACAACACGCTGATCTATCTCCACCCACGTGTACTCTGCGAATGGAACGAGCTCTGCGCTTGTATCGATAGATTGTTCAGTTCATTAACTCCAGCCGAACGCTTATACCGCGGAGCTGACTATTCAGTGGCTACCATGCTAACCTTAAACTACGTCATCTTTATATATTTGACACGTTGGAGATGTAGGATACGACTAGTACGATCGACTACACGTTTGCACGAGACCTAACATTTGCACAGCGATTTAATAGCGTAAAGGATAGGTTTATTTATTCTGATGACGGTGGTTTTTGTGCTTGAAGTACGTGGTCACGTTTGATACTCGTACAGATTGAACGATACAACTGTCGAATTAATCAAAATAATTTATTTACAACATTTTTCTTTCGTGGGGGGGCTTGTAATGGAACTAATTTTGATTTTCATTCTGGCAAAATGTATTTTTGCCATAGCAATTTAATTGTTATTATAGACTGTATATGTTAATATCGTAATTCGTATTAATTTTTGTATTTAATATACGTGTTAATGTTATGAAAGAATTTTTTAAATTGCACCCTTCTATTCAGTCTATTTATTCAAGTGTTATTCATACATTTATAGAAAGTAAAATTTTAATGGAGCAATAAATGATAAAATAAAAACGGAATTATGTATATTTGGTTTCTTCGAGTACTCTATTGCACTAATTTCGGAAAATAAAGGCGTTCAGCAATATGTATAATATATAATTAATATTAATTATATATATTATGTGTATCTTTGTGTAATTTTTAGTTTGACTTTATTTATTTTACCAATATTTATTTCGTAACATTCGCTGCAGTTTGGCTATAAATGAATTATTTCGTATTTTTCGGGCTACATTTAGTAGATAAAAATGTTAATTTTATACGAACGAAGTCACCGAGGAAATAACAACGTACTTTTCCTTGTTCTCTAGTCGTGTATAATTGCTCCTGCTAAATTGGATTTTAAGCATTCGTCGTCACGTTTGATGTCGTTCATTTGCATAAGGAAATTGTGTGTTTGTATCAAGGGACACAAATTCATCCATGGTAGGATTAAGTTAATTCGTTAAGACCATTATGTTGACCTTGCTTCCTTCCTATATTCCTGTTGAAATGAAGTTATTTTTAAAATTGAAATTCGAATTTACAGAGACGATTGCGACTGAAATATCGCGTAAACTTGGAGCAACAGATAATTTAAATTTAGATCTAAAATGGAAATAGCGCGGAATTTAGTGCGAAACTTTAATTGCTGTATTTTAGTCGGACCGAATTTAAATAGTACTTATTTCTCTATTCCAAATTTATAAATTAGAAAGTTAGATACGTACGTTTACATTCGCGATATCTTTTTAAATTACAATACCACAGATGCAAAAATGTTTAATAATCTTTATTTTGTTCATAACTTAAACGATTTGTTTACGTTGCATGCAAATTCGGAAATTGATCTGAAAATACATCAACTAAAAATCAGCCGCAAAAAAGCAAGAGAATACCGTATTACGATTAAAAACACGCGAAACGTTATATCCCCTTTAAAGAAAAAAAGGTATTAAATTTATCTTCCTCTCATTTGAATACAAAATTCGCGAATGCAAATTACGAATAAGCATTATGAATCATAATTATCAAATTATCTTGTTACGCTTTATCCGAAGGAATGAATCACGAGAGAAATTAACCTTATTAATTACCCTCCTCGAAGAAGGAAGGAAAAAAATTTCATTGCATGAAAGAACATCAATTTCCAGAATGTATGCTAATCAAATATTCTCCTTTCGTACGTATCATTATCCCCATTTTCTTAACCCGGTAAGTACAAATGACACGTTCTGGAACAATCGATCGAAACGAGTTCGCACGTGGCTTAGGAAAACAATTTCAACGTACGAGCCTATAACGAGCAGCCTGAAATCAGGGCTTCATTTAAAAATCGTTCTATGCCTGCGTATGAAATGTAGGGCAAAGTAAATTACCGGGAGACAGAGGCCAAGTTGGTCGTCTGGGCGCACGAGGTCGGGCAAGGCTTTTACTCGAATTCGAGAACGCGCATCTACTTATCTACTCCCTTTACGTGGAAAGGGTACTAACGAAGGACTTTCATAATTAGACGTTTCGGCTTAATTATTCGTGCGAGGAGTGTCTTGCTAACAAGTCCCGTTCCCTCTGTGCCGACCGGGGGAAGCCGAAAAAAAGCTTCTCCTTTTTTATCCACCTTTTTTTTCTCCTTTCTTCCCCTTTTTCTCTTTTTTTTCTTTTTTTTTCCAAATCCACTTGGACCGTGTCGCGGCTCGAATTCGTTCCTTCAGTCGGTTGAATCTCGTTACAACCACCACTCCATTACCTCCCTTAGCCCGGCTCCTTCCGGCATGGTAATGGGATGTAACGGCGAGAAAATACGATCCCCGCGATTCTCACTCCCCACCCCGGAGTCGCCTCGATAACTCGGCATAGATAATTAAGCTGCCACGCCGACGTACAAATATAGATTCCAGCAGGCGCCGCGTCGAAGCGCGAATTTTTTGCCACGGGGGCCCCACTTCGCGAGATTTGATATGGAGAAAAAGACGAGAGAGACTGGCCGGATGATAGATCGTCTTTCGTGAATAAAATGAAATTCACTTGATCCACGCGTTCTCTCTTTCTCTCTCTCTCTCTTCGTTCCTATACGAGACACGCTGTCCCACGTTTCTTTCGAGGACGGTTTTTCGCCGAGCCGGCAGGTAAAACACGCGACTCGAATTCGACTGCAACTTCGTGGATTCATCCGAAGCTGAACGGCCGCGCGCGCAGCGCCGCCATGCGTTGAAATGGAAGGCAGAACGCATATCGTTACTCGCGGTATGATCTATCGGCCGACTAATGACATACGAGGTCCGGGGAAAAAGAAACGAGACCGAATGATTAATCTACCTAATAGCACTCTACGGTCAAACAAATTACACAGTTCGCTGTATAGCGTAATCTTTTCTCGTTATACCGGCCACTCGGCCGCTCGAATCAGGTAGGCCGCGCATTATGCCTGTTTTCACGAGACGTGCCTTTTTTCTTTTTTTTTTTTTCGTTCTTTTCTTTTTACCCCCGGCCAACCTGTGAGAAAAGTTCCGCGTCGTTTTATTGCCCGGTATTGTCGGTTAAGTGATTTTTAATTAACGGCCGAATCATAAATTTGATACACGTCGCGGGGTTAATTCGCTTCGTTTGCTTGTTTATTTGGTAAAATAAATAAGTCGTTAGGGATTGTCGGGGAACTGCTTAGAATGTTATTATTGCCTGGAAAAAAGGAGGATTAAGAGTTAAACGGATTTCTTGTTAGGGAATATACCGGTCATTAATCGCGGGACAAAAGCAAGTATCGAGCGAGTGGGGACGCGCCTTTAAGCGCGTGTTGCGCAAATATTTGGGATCCGATTTTCTCGATAACCAGGCATTATATTTTTTATGTATTTTTTCTGGTTGAAGCTTCCTAAAATTAGTTTGAAATATATCAAATTGTCATATGTAAATGACAAAGAGGAAAACTAATAATTTAAAGGCTATTTTGTTAAAAAATATGCACATCGTTAATTTTGAAGTTCATAGAAGCCCGCCTTTAGCAGCAGAAATATTCGAGACCGATTTTCTTTCAAGAATTAAGGGTTTAATAAAGAAATTTCGTTGTAAATTGCCATCTCACTTTTATACGTGGAATCACGTTATATAATTCCATGTTTCTCTGTACACCCTGTATATAACTGCGCATAATTTGATAGCGATTCTCGTTAAATCTAAATTGAAAGCCTGAGAACTTTCTTAACTAACATTAACTGACAGGTTATAATTTAATCAAGCTCTTAATATCAACCCATTTGCGAGTTCCTTGCTGCGTATCCAAAGTTTCCACGGTCTCTGCACGCTTCTCGTTAAAATGTCGACTTTCTTGCGGCTTTGTTTTTGTCAATCAGCTTTTTTCTAAACCCGGTGAGTTTTTGTTAAAATTAAATTTCGCTTTTAACGAATTCATATTGAACGTAACCTGCAATTCACCGTCCCATCTCTACGTAACGTGTCTTTAAGATATCATACATTCGATTCTATGTTTTATAGTCTTTACATCATACTCATGGGGTTCAAAACAAAGGAGAAAAATTCTAAATATGAAATTTTCGCAGGTAAAAGTAGAGAATGTAAAAGATATCTCAGACAGAAACTGTGAATTTGTTGTTTCGTAGATTTTTTATTATTATACCATCATTTATATTATACCATTATTATACCATCAATTATGCATCAATTATGCATCGCCCTGACATATGGTTTTTTTCCATACTCTCAGATATATAGAATGACTCAGAATTTTTGTTGAAGTTTCATCACTCGTCTTCTATATTACATGAATAAATATTTTATCAAATAGATGCATAGAAAATATATAGAGTGAAATATTATAGTTATGATTGCATTTCGAAATTTTAAGGAGATTTTCGAGAAAAGGAAAGAAAAAGAATTTTGTGTATCAATTATATTTTAGAATATTAATTAACAGTAATTTTGCAATCTCTATCTCATACCAGTGACACGAAAGACCCATATCACGGGATAATTCGTTTCACCCTCTTCATTATTCTTTGATCAAAGGTATTATAAGGGTAGATCTATCTGATAACAAAAAATAAATATGCAATGCAATTCTTCAGAAGATTGCAATAATGCAAAATCGATGTAAAATTTTATTCTACAATTTTTATCCTTTTCTATACCGAATTCATTAATTTTTAATCGAAGTGACAGATAAATGTACGATATAAACGTAAGATTTTCTCAAAAACTCTATTTTGAATGCACAATTTTATTTCTCCTTTGTGACACACTTTTAGAATTATCTCTTATCTTCGTGTATTATCTTTTTGGGTACGTTTTAGTTATTTTAACAAATATTTACCGATAGTCAACAATATCGACCAATTTCAATGTTCTACGTTTCAAATAGGTATTTTACAAATTCACCGTAATATCAATACCTTTTACAAACATATGCTGCCTCGCACACAGAGCGTGCTTATACGCAACACACGTACACATACGAATTATAAATCGACTTAACCCCGAAGTTCTCTTTTATTCAATTCCATCGAAGCTGGTAGAAAATGGTATGAAAATAAAGCTCTTTGGTTCTGGAAATTTCAAAAGTTCCGACGGATACATCAATTTTTGAGTTTATTTATTTCCAGCCGCGCCACGGGATCCCAGAGTTTTTACTTTGCGAATAGTTGCCGGAGAACGAGAGAGAGAGAGAGAGAGAGAGAAAGAGAGAATGATAGTGGAATATTGAAAATATCATGTTCGATAGATCGTTACGTTCCAAGCACGTATTCGCCTATGGGGAGAGGCGAACGTACTTGCGCTGCATACATTCCTCAGTCGGTTCTCGTTCTTGCGATCAAAAAACAATCTAGGTATCGTTCTATTATGAATTATCGCCGGAAATACTCTTTATCTGGGCAAGAATACACCGGTTGTGCATGAGTTATGTTAATCCCGTTTCTTGTTCCTGCCAACCTATTCCGTTCCAATGGGAAAATTGGAATTCCCTGAGAGTGCGCTGATGTGGCGATACGTTTGTCAATTTATCTCAATGCGAGTGATTGCAACGAAATTGATCGAAAATAATTTCGAATGTTTGAAGATTGTGATTAATCTGCTCGCATAAATTGACGCGATTACGGTGGCGTGCAGTCGGCTCGTTAAACGCCATTTTGTTTGACTTTAGTCGCGATATTGAAAAGGAGGTTTCTCGGAGTGATTGGGTACAAAGATTTTTTGAAACAAGGGTAATCGTTTTATTTTTCTTTTAATTATTACTGCGTGGCGATGAAAAAAAATGAATAAATATAAATGTGTCGATTATTATAAAAATGGTCTATCAGACACGTAACAAAAGTTTCGAATATTCGTCTTAATATATTACAAATTAATATATCAATTACGACAAAATTAAAAATTCAATCTCTTTGATAATTATTTAATAAAAACGAATGCAACACAAAGTGAACACCATTTTTACATGGTGTAATAAGTATTTACACCATTATAATTTTTACTTTAATCGTATTATTTCGATATTTGTTTATTTGAGTTTAGAAAGTATTGTTTAAATCTCATTTTTACATTTTGTTAGACTAATATTATACCGATACTGAGCGATCTCTTTATAATGGTTTATTAATTCTAAAATTTACATTAAAGCGAGACAGTGTAGTCAATTATAATTTTTCTCTCATAACTAATAAAGTCCAGATCTATATAATACAATTAATTTATTTCTTGGATTGAATTATGTTTATTCGATAAATTTTAAAAATAAATAAAAATAATTCTATGATGTTATCTGAGGGGAGAAGGATAATTCTATAGGTTTAAAAATAAATAGGTGTTATAGAAATAGAAGTTGTGATTAGAAGACACGAATATCAAACACAGTCATGCACGCTTAGCCTTCAGCCATTATTCTCTGTATTTTAAATAATCATACAAGTAACATGAAAGAAATGAATCATTTATGACAGTGATAAGGGAGTGGAAGTATAAGGGAAGCAAAACGAAGAACGACTTGTACATTACCCACTAAAAGTTTGCAATCTCTTCGTACATTCTAAAACCTATCGATTTAAAAAGGAAAATCAGTCGAAAATTCGTTAAAATCAATTTCACTGTTAAACAAAAGAAAATTGTTATAAATACCGATACTATTAATCCGAAATTAACATCAAAATTAATGAAAGATTCGATAAAGCCAAAACTAGAAATTGGATCCTAAATTTCTCCTAGATACTGAAATATTCAAACCTTCCATTTCCCGACTTCAAACCACTTTTGTTCTTCTGCAATATTAATTTTAATCCTCCCAAACACTATGGCAGTCTATTTCAGCCAACATTTCAATCTCTCTATGTTACAAATTTGTACAACAAAGATGCTTTTATGGCATTAACTCCCTGCCAGTTTACTTCCATGTATGCTTACATTTAATCCTTACGCCATAAAACAACTTTTTTCTTTTACGCAAACAATTAAAATTGACAATGCACGAATTAAAAGTCACTGGTATTTTCGAGGTTGCTAGCGACAGAAATAATTCATACCGATGTAAAGCTTAACGAACACGAGAGAAATGCGTATTGGCGAGAGGATTTGAGAACTCGCATTCCACGGAAACGTCTGCCCCGGAAAGCAAAGAAACCACCCCAACGCGAGGACTGGCGCGACTCACGGCAACGGGGAGTATTTTTGTCAGCGACTGTATCGCATATCTGCTCACGACACAAATAAATATCAAATTCCACGATCTGAAAGTGTACATGCCTATGTATACGCAGTCACGTACCCGAAGACTCATGAAACCTTGCAGAACAAGGTGTCGGGTACTCGGGTTGATCAACAGTTTCTCACAAAAGCGTAGGCAACGTGCCTTCCGCAATCTCGCGTAAGATATGTGACCGAAGCTTATAGCGCAATTTAGCGGCACAAAGTCCCGCTGTAGTGGATGCGGTCAGTTAGTAACGAGCGATTCGACATCTACATCGTACCGATCGAACGGGACATCCGAAGAAAGCGTTTATTTACGATGGGAGCTCATATTGGAGCATCGAACGATTAAATGATAGCCTTCTAGCGGCGTGTAACGCAGCACGAAACCACTCTATCAGCGTGCTTGCTTTCCTTCATGAATTCCGTATCGTATTATTCTGATCCCGGTGTACATCTGTACCACGCCTCCGTGCCATGTAAACTATTCGTAGAGCGATCAGGAACTATTCGTAGGGGCAGCGGCGTTCGCCCGTGGCAGAGATCGTGTGCCCGTGTATTACACCGTGCCGGATCACTCTCGGTTTCCGTACGAACATGTCGAAAGAGTGCACACATGTTTGCGAACGGTGATTTGCGTACGAGTGGGCGTTTCTAGCGCTGGCCCCACGAGCACCGATCCACCAGAGGTTCCAGGGCTTGATCGAGGAACGAGCCATGGTAATGTGAAACATGATTACTCACGAACAGATAATACGTGTAATAACAATCGCATTAGCTGGCCAACAGCGGGCTGAAGGCTGCAGGGGATCTGGTTTTACTTATGAACCCCATCCGTGTACGTGTCGGGTGCTCTTTGACTACTTTGATGCTAGTTGACAGGTTCTGCGGAATGGTTAAGATTGAGCGAATATTACACCGGCGATTGCCTGCGCTTCAACGGTCGTGGGCAACCTCGATGTCTAAATTTAGAGGTTTAGTGGATGCGCTTAGAAGTATTAGGTGTATCGCTCGGTCGAGTGGTGGCTCGAGGTGTAGCTTGTTCGAGTTAGTTTCTATCAGACGAGTCTACGGAAATATGCATTTGCACCGATATTTGTTTCATATTTTAAATATTTTCTATCGAGCACCTCGACTAAGCAATAGCAACTGGATAATAGAAAGCAAGAAATTTTTTTTTTGATAAATTACATCTCAGATGTAAAAATTTTGATGTTTGATGGATGCATTTGTAAAAATGTTAGGTGTATCGCTGGCTAGAATGTTTGGCTTGAAGTGTAGCTTGTTGAGGTTAGCCACTATCTGGAAAATCTAGAGAAATATGTATTTACACCGAAATATGCCTAACAGTTTAAACTCCTTGTTGTGTGCACATAGGCTAAGCAACGAAAACTAGATAATAGGAAGCAGAAAATAATTTTTTTAGACAAATTATAATTCAGAAGTTTAGTGAATACGTTCGTTATAAACGTGTATACGTTCGTAGAAGTATAAAGTCTGGCTTTGACATTGAGAAATATGTGTTGGTGCCAATATTTGATTGATATTTTTCGCTTTTTGTTCGCATTTGAATCCTGTAAGCACTTGGAACTAAAGAGTGAAAATGAAAACTATTTCATTTATCATATGTCAATGATCCAAATTTTTTACCGCATAAAATTTCTAAAAGCAAAATAGTAATTGCGTATACGGTAAAAAGAAAGATACAAGTAATCAGAATGAAGTTTGTTCATAACGATAAAATAAAGTATAAAAATACGAAGACAAGGGCTACAAAGTAGATCTCAGAAGGATACCCGAGAGTCGGATAATGACTTTATGGTCGATAAAAACGAAGTTTGACGTCTTTAATCTGTTATTAGTTTTGCCTTACTTTGTGTAATTTCATTCCAACTTTTATATCAACTTACGTTCAGATTTTTATGTTCTCTTCGCTAACATCGCTCTTGACAGTGAATTCAGACATTAATCTTCCTCCAGGCTAATGAATAACAATAATTCATAGCTTACCTTGTATCATAATCACAAAGTAAATAAAATTCCTTTGTGTGCATCGCGAATCTTCTACCTTTTTTTTTTTTTAATCTCCTCCATTACATTTCATTATTTTATGACGAACATGAGAATTATTCGTTTGCAAATGTACAAAGGAACGAGGATTTTCCTGATTTGATATTTTAATATTTCAGAAACAGCGTTTAACTTTTATAAATACAAATTTTATTTATCTTACACGTAAAGAAATAATTTCTGTTAATTTATTCACGCTGTATAGATCGATATTATTCATAATATAAAATACGTACAAGAATATATACAGAATTATTCATCAATTAATTGCGTTGCTGTTATAATTATAATCGTAAATTTGTTTTCATAAAAGAATTCCGTCGTTATATCATAGTAGTTTATAAAATATTTTTTATTCCAAATTCTTGTGCCATACATAGATCAATTGAAATATCTCACGTTTCAAATTTATATGTTTCAGGTTCGTTGTAACGCTAAACTGTACGTTAAGGAAATGGTAATCAATATGGAGCACGTAAGTCATGTGTATATATTCAGGAATAATTAGGAACGTATTATAACAGTTTTACATAATCGTGAGAAAAATTCAACCATAATTACATATTAATTTATGTTGAGTTTCCTTTTTTTTTCGACGTAAGCAACAAACTGCAGTAGCACATAAATAAGCTGATAACGCCACTTTGTTATCCCTATTAAGTACGCAGGGAGAAGATGCAGGATAGCTTAATTAATCGTCGTAATTACAACGGAACGAATTGTTCAATTATATACAGGATACGTGATGTCTTCATTACAGAAATTTATGTTATTTTATGTTTTTCTTCATTTTTTTCGACGTATACCTGCGAGAAGAATAGGCTGGGCACTGAAATTTATCGTTGAATTTATTGTCAAGGGTTATTAGCTATTACCATTTGGAAAAATGTATTCGGTAACCTAGTTGAATTTATAATATTTTCAACATACGCCACGCACAGACACTCGGTCGTATTTTACGCTACTGTTATAACACGCGAATTTACAGACTATTAACTCCGATCTTAATTATCTTGCATTTCTGAAGCATACGTAGATCTGTAATGCTTGCAACAATTTGTAGTTCACGCCCAGCAGAACCCTTAACAAAGGAAACATTACGCGGGGATAATAAATTCCTAGAGCTATTAGGTACCCTTAGTTGTTTTTGAATTTCAAATTTGCCATTTGATGAGAACATTGATGAGTAATTCGAAGATTAGCGAAACGCCGGTCTCACTGCGCGAGACATAGGAGTTATACTCCATGAAGTACTAAATTAGAATCAACACCATGAATTACTGAATTAGCAGCAACTCCATGAGGTATTAAATTAGAATCAGTTCTATAAATTATTCGTTATAGTGATACGTTTCGTAATTTCCTTGGGAGTTTACGATACACCTAATCTTTCGAAATAAAATTACAAAATAAAGCTGGGAGTGGAAGTAGATGAATATGCTGAATCGTGAATTAGTATCTCCATGAATTATTAAATTCAGATCAGATTCACGAATTATTTGTTACCAAGATTACGTTTCATAATTTACCTCGAAATTTATGATCTTTTTATTCAGGGGAAATATCGATTATTCTTGTTGTTGTTGAAATAATTCATCTTGGTGTATCATAGACAAAAACTGATAATATTCTGAGGACACTAGGTACATTTGTGTTACTATATTGTGGATTTCGAACAAATTTAAATCTTTTTCAAAATTTTACTAAAGTTTACTTAAAAAATAAATCTAGTTATTAGTTAAATCAATTTAGTTAATCGGATTTCCACTATGATACTGTAATACATACTGACAGGTAATTTTCAATCAAACTTATGGTTTTTATTAAGTCAGTTTAGGAGTTTATATATATCTTTATTACAATACAGCAATAATAAAGAAAAATTCAAAGTTAAAGGTTATTTTGATTTATAACGTATTTTATACTGATACATAATCGTACAGTTTGTACAGTGAAACTTTCGTACAGTTGACATAATGAATTCATACCACAAGGGTACAAATTAACCAAACATGTAATCAAATTTACGTACATAACATAAGTCACCATGAATCCCATTTCTCAAATTTAACAACTTTTTAATGCTACAAATAATATTATCCACATACACTCACGATGTATGTGTAATAATACATATTTCCTCTTATTATAAAATTTCATTCCGTTACAAAAAAGGATAATATAGATATAAAAAAGAAAGAAGGGATGCTTTTGCCCCTTATCCTTTTTTTTTTTTTAGATATAAAACATGTTAAGGATCGGAATTTATGGCAACGTTCTATCTATTTAGACAATTATTAATGAGGACAATTAGTTGGTGCGAAAAATTATACAAAATAGTAATTCGAAGACTTTCCGCGATAAACTCGACGATATTCCTAAAACGATGAATAAGAAATCCTACACAAATTAAAACGTACAATAATTCTACTTAAACCTTGCACGCATGTGGTGCAATTACAAATATGATACGTTAATTATCATCGACTTTTCGAATCTGATTAAACCGCGACCGAGGCTCGCCCCTCGAGTGCAAAGAGTTAAGGATATATCACGCACTGTACAAACACGCACATAATTCATTGCAACGTATACGATTTCCTACACGCGAAACTGTCATCTGATATTCCTGTACGCGGGAAGAATTGGAAAAGGGGGAAAAAACGTGGAAGAAAATCGGCCGCAATGAACGTTCTAAATTCGTATCTAAATCACACTCGACTTACGGCACGTGAATAGTTAGCTGGCGAGATAAAGAGGCCATTTAGCAATCTCGATCCGCAAAAATACGAGCCGAGCGGTGTACATCATCATAAATAGCGTATAAAATTCGAAGAGCTCGAGGTAGTACGCGTTGAACAGGAAGTATCGCGGTAATTCGTTCACCGCAGAAGGAATCACCATCCAGCGATGGCGCGTATGCGCGCGCAGGCTTATGAATGAATTACCGTCTTGCAGGTGAACGATCGGCGATCTAAAACGCAACACGTAATAATATATCCGCGGAGCGTGCGCGCCGCGCTGTTCGGCGTCCATCCGGGGCCGGTTCGCGGCGCATAATTGATTGACGTCGACAAAATGAATTCGATGAACATTAGCGGCGGCCCGAGCATAGTCCATAAACTGCGATTTCGCGAATCGCGGCGCCCGAAGTAAATGCGGCATGCTTCGTTGCACCCCCGCAAATAACTTTAACCCTGTCCCGTGGAAAATGATTACGCGCCAAGTAATCGCATTTTCATTCGCTTCGATCCGCGCAACCGCTCCGCGCGAGATGGGATAATCGAGACGAAGTCTCGTCCGCCGACAAAACCTGTAATTAACTTACCGAATTCGCCATCGTTTCGATTTTCCTCGGTTACGCTCGCCGCGGTCTCCTATCGCGTTTCCATACCGGCACGTTTGTTTCGCGTTGTGGCCGACGGAGTTTCCAGAAAATCCACCGGCTTTTTTCTCGTTTTCCTGGTCGAGTTTTTTTTCAGAACACAGGGCGTTGAAATTTCAAGTGGAGATTTTTGTGGTTACGCGGTGGAGTGCTAGCATCTTCGCGAGTGGTAAATCAATCGCTGTTTTGATTGAGAGATAAATTGCGAGGAGAATATGGGAAAGGTCTGGAAGCACGGGAAATGTTCAAGACACTTCTTGTGACGTTTTATTCGAATTAACAAAAATTTTACCATTGTTATTTTGCTGGTGGTCTGTTTTTCACAGACATCCCTTTCGCTCACAGCCCTTACCGATCTTCAGCCTAATTTGTTATACAAGATCGCCTCGAAATTTTGAAAATACGTTCGTTTGGAAAAGATCTGTGATCGTCATAAGATATTTTTTTTGCAAATATACAAGTTCTGTGTAAAATCGTTTTTTAAACGACCTGTAGTTTGAGAGGTTTCAATGGAACACCCTGTATAGAATTGGATGAATTTTGATTTTAGGTCTCGTGTTGATCAGACTTTCTTTATGTTTCCAGGGTCTTTCTGTTTGAAACACTCAGTGCTAGTGAAAAGTAAAATTGAATATTTAAAACATTTGCATCATTGAGCGAAATAATCCGCACCTATTAACTGTTACATATCTATTTTAAATTTATTTACCGTGCAGCTACCTAAAAGAAACAAATATTTATATTATAACGTCGTATAAAATGATTTTATTTTAGAGTAGATATAATTTTTGGACTAAGTATAAAAAAGAGTTTGTTTGTTACTCTTAATTTCAATCAAAGGATTGAACGACATCATAAATCAGAATAATTATAAAATAAGAACAATTTATTCTCAACAACTCGACGTTTTACTACGATTTCGTGTATATCTCGAAAACTATTAATCGTGCGCCTAAAAGAAATCGAACCCTCGTGTTTTAATTCGGCAAGCAGCGTTACGATACCGTAACAAATTAGAACGCCTCTCGTTAAAGGGCAATAAAGCAAGGGTGCAACTCATAGAGGTTAATTCGGTGCCGGGGACAACGGTCGGATTTATCGCGAGTTATCCCCGTGAAATCGAGCTTTTGTGCCCGGGAGATTCGTTGTCGTAAAAATTCCCTCCGCTTTTTTTTTCCTCCCCTGCCGCTGTTCGCGTTTCTCTGTCAAACTGTCCTCATCCTCATCAGCTCGTTCTCCGTTTCTATGAGCCGCTCTCGCGGCGACCGCCACCGATTCAATATCGATGCCAGATATTTCGCGCGGCCGCTCGACACAATAATTCAGTTGAGCAGGTAATATTGGCGCGGTAATGGTCGAACCATTTGGCTGTGTCGTTATGCTGCATTGGCGCTTGCCACGTTTACGGAGCTCCCGTTTTCAACTGCCCTTCCCGTCCAGCCACTCTGCCATCTAGTCCAGCTACACATCCCCAGACCACTACCCCCACTCCGCGGCCGCTCATACCCCCACCACTAGCCACGCCGACCCCTCACTCCTCGGTCGATTCACCGGCGTATAGCGCTCAGCCTTCCGCAAACGGCTGTGAAACGGAATGTTATCATTCGGCAATATATCATTATTGCGTTCGACGAGCTTGGAAATTGCATTATTCTTAACGAACGTTGCCGCATATTTCTTTTACGGACGCGGCGGTATCGCTCGATGATATCGTAGCCATTTATTAAACTGGTACACCGTGTTGCAATCGAGGAAACGTACCCGCGGTCCCAGCAACGATTTAAAGCGGCCGGTTATGGGACACTACGACCGCGAGGGCGGTTGTTTTCGAGTTCGTCCGCCGGTCAGGTAAGCGACCAGCTGGTTTTTCTTTTTGCTCTCGTCGTTCACGCTCCACTCCGACTGCGTCGTTTCGATGTCGCCCGGAATGAGTCGAACGGCTTTGCCAGCTCGTCCACGCGGTTTAATTAACCGATTTATGCTTGTTACTGTCGCGGGGGGCGAGCAGCCATGACGCGAAGACATTTATTTTTCCGGCGCGTAATCGTTGGCGTCGTTCACGACATTTCTTGTTTTATTGCGGAAAATAACGGGTTCTGTGTTTCTTATTTCGCGCTGATCTCGTTCCAGTATTATTTGAATATTTGTTCAGTTTAACGAATATCGTTTGATATGCATTATTGATCCTAATTTTGAATCCTGGCAATTCAATTTTTGTATTTCTTTTTATTATACGGGTACAAAAATTTCTTCACGTTAATATATATTTATCTATATTAGAAGAATTTATCGCCACTACAATTTTTTGTATTTAATAATCGTTTTGTGATAAATAGTAGATAATTAAGTGAAATTTAAGAGTGGTAATTTTTGAACCGATAATTCCGTGTATAAATTGTTGCTAATTGACAATTGATAATATTTAATCCTGTAATAGTCGTGTAATTGATATAAAATCAATCCTGTCGTTCTATTTTGGACGTAGTAACGAGTAAATTAGTTAAATAGCGATCATTGAAAATTGTTTACGTGACGTATATTGGCTAGGAATATGACTGAATTACAATTAAACAAAGCCCTCCATAGACGGTGCTGTGGATACATTTGAAACAACGAAACAGTAATGCACAGTATGTTAAATCCAGATTACACTTCAACCTGTTTCAACGTTAGAGTGGTGCTCTTCAGTGGATTGGCTATAATATCCTATTTTGAAAACTGTTAAAATTTAATTACCGATGTAAATGATATAAATGACGGTTTATAAAACGAAATAGTGCAATAACGAGGGAAATAAATGAATTTTAAAAATATTAGATTCGTCTGTAATTTTCAAGTCACGTAATATAATAATCATACATCTTATTGCAATATTTTCTTTTAATCTACATATTCAAATGCGATCATTACAACGTTGATCACGGTAATTAGAAGCACGCACAATACCTGTTAATTTCGTTGCAATATTTTTAGATATTAATTTGTAAAACGAGATAAAAAGAATCTACATAGTAACTGTAATTTACGCTGCAACTTTGAATGGACTAATTAAATTTTCGAACGGTATATTCCAATCTCATTACGGTATTTTCTAAACTAATTTTTAGAACGATGTAAGCAGAATTGAAGTATCCAAAGTGTCATCGTGAAAAGTATGTATATACAAATTAAAATCTCAAACAATTCGTACCAATTTTATCGTAATATCTTTGTATAATAATTTATGTGTCCAACTTTAATCGTCGTAACTTCGAATATACCGATTAAAATCTCCAACGATATTTACTAATTTTACCGCAATATTTTCAAAGAGAATCATCCACGTATTCAAGTTGACACTCGTCGCAAAGCCCGAACATAATTGCAGAAGCAAATATCGAAGCGTAATCACTGCAACGTTGGACACGCTAATTGCGACATTCAACATACCGAGATAAGACGACTTTAAATATCCAAGTATAATGATCGCAAAACTCAACTTACCAATTAAAACCTCAAACAATACCTACTAACACATTCGCGGACTTACATAATCAACCTAAATAATCAGGCCTTTGTCCGCGGCCAATGTTGTTTCCTCGCTCGATTCTAATGCAAATTGGTCACAGCTGAAGAGCAACATTCCATTTCATTACGTAATGACATCCATTTAACGGTAATCCAGCCTTACTACTCCTTAAACAAAGCCTCGAATTACACAGTCTGATGGTTTTTATTCAGCATTCCCCGACAGTGTATACACTTGGTGCCGGCACGCAAACAGGAAACCAAAGTTGCCCGCTGCTTCGCGTATATTTCGAAGATCTTGTTTCGCCTATCACAGCTCGAAAGCGTTCCCCTGTTTTGTGGACACCGTAAACGAGTTGAGAAGCTTCCGGCTGCAAACAATCCGGCTGAAAAATAGGAAAAGAGGAATGGCTGTCGGGGTAGACAGTGACTGTTCCCGTATTTGCATAATTCGCTCGCGGAGGGAAAGGACGTCGCGAAGAAGCGTGAACTTGCGACGATCATAACTCGCAACTCGTTTAAAGCGACACGCTCGTGAGCCCGCGTCTAACTGAATCACGTTTGCGTTGTTAAATCGAGTTTTACAAGCAATTCGGAGGATTGTTCCTGGCTAACCTTCGCGCTCTATCGCATTATCGTTTGTCCACAGCGGCCGCTTATGCGACATTTTTTTCCATGGGATTCAAAGCGTTTAATGACGGAGAAGTTGCGAGACTTTGTTGAAATTATAATAAAACTGAAATTCTGTTTCTCTCGTTACCAGGAATTGTAAAATGTTTCTGGAGAATTTTGGGTTAATGATAAACTTTATTAGTTTCTTTCTTTTGGTTTAGAGATAGTTGTGAAATACGTGGCTTTAAATTTTAGTTGTTTAATTATTGTAAATTATGCGAGCATTGGTCTCGATGGGTGATTATTATTTAAACTGTTATTAGAGACGTGTAACAGAGAACAAAAGTGAGTATGTAGCGATAGAAGGGAATTTCAATCGATATATTTAGTCAATTATTTTATATCTTATAAAGATAATTCTTTAGTTAAAATATATAAGTGCGATCTTTTAAAACTCACAAATTATATATAGAAAGGTTGAACTGTCGTTTAATTTTGGTATTAATACGTTGTTGTTATATGAGACGTATCAGGGATAGTGATCTTTTAGTCGGGTATTATCGTTATTCGATTAATTTAATAATTTTAGAAGTAATAAATTATTTATTAAAGAAGGAATTGCAAAGGCAGAATTTAGAGAACTTCAGTTCCGAAACTGATGGTATATAATAATGAAATTAATTAATCGTTGGAAATGCGGCAATCGCGAGAAAATTGTTTTAATCGAATACACGATTTTGTGAAAAAGCTACGTGACCGAAGTTTTGTTTTAAAATAGGATATTTCACGTGCATAAATTTAATATTCCAGGGATAATCTTTTTCACCAAGAAAATTACCTGCACTGACAAAGCTGACGTTCAATTTCGTTTCTACGAAAATAGACGAATCGCGTATTTTTCAGTAAAATTTATTTCGTAATTATTTGTCTCTTCAGTTTACGTTTAAATGCTTTAATAGAAGGATCAAATATCTATCGAATCTTTATGTTACAGTATTATTAATATATATATATTAATAATAATACATACGGTATTATTTAATCATTATTATCTATTTCGTTCCAATCTCCCATTTTCTATTGGAATTATTTTCTAATTTCGACATAACCTCGAGACTTTTATATTAACAATAATATATTATATAATACGGTCATTATTATTTAATCGTTATTATATATTACCTTCGAATTTCCCATTTTCCATTAGAATTATTTTCTAATTTCGACGTAACCCCGAGGCTTTCCTTTTGCCGCGTGCATCGTACATCTTGAACCGTTTTCGCATAACATGCATATTTCACTCGTTAAAAGCAGCAGATGTAAACATTCGAGTACTTTCACGTACAAGTGTATCCATATCCATAACCCTCGACCAGTATCGAGGCATACCTAACCTACATCGAACGTCCTTCTCCTTTCACGAGATATCATTCAGCGCTGTTCCGCTACATTTTACCAGGGAACTTTTTAATCTCACCGTGTTCCCGGGTTTCAATAACAAGTCACCGTACCTTTCGACATAGAATCCCGCGACAATGATTCCCATGGATATTTCTCAACTGCCGGTCAGAGGTATATTAGGTTAGCCTTCGGGTGGGTATCCAAGAAAAAGTTCGCCCCGCCCACAATAGGATTAGTATCCCGTGGGAAATCAACCGGCGCGGGAGAGCAGCTTCCGGGAAATTCTTCGGCCTCAAACGAAAAGCTTAAAGTATTAATTGTCTTCATTTCGGATAGGTTATGTACGGCCGTCGAACATAACCTAGCACCGCAGCTACCGCGCATGCGCGTCGCGTAAATAATTGGAAGTTTAACTTTAAATTGCGCCTCTGAGCGAGAAACAAAAGTTTCGTTGCTCGTTAGCGTTCGCCGCGCGTTTTATCAGCGCTGCACGGTGAAACCGCGTAAAAGCAAACTGAAACATAGTCGTACGGTATTATATGGAAGATAACAGCGCGTAGATACGAGGAGTAACGGGGAGGGGAAAAATGGTTTAAGCGGCGGTAATTCGCGGCAATCGGCATTTTAATCGAACAACGTATCGTAACCGCGCGGAGACCTTTACGAGTTCGTCCCGCGAGTGGTGGACGATATATTCGTAATTGACTCGGGCAACCAGCGTCGTTATCGATAACAGAAATCGCGAAATCGTAGTCGCGGAACAAACGACTATAGACGGTGTACCCTTGAAAACGGGAGCCCGGCCGAAAAATCCACTATCCTGCCGATATAATTCCGCGAATCTCCAACGGCCATTAGGGTAATTGGATCTTGACCTACACACGTCGTTCGCGCGTGGAAAACTGGCTTTTAATGACGTTATTATTTCCGCTTCATAGACAACGCCGCTTTACGACAGAGTTCTACGCCGCTTCCTCGTTTTCCCCGGTTTTATACGCATTCGTAAACGTGATTTTTACGGTACCATGATGTTTGTGTGCCCGCTATTTTCTTCGTCGCTCCGGGAATAATTGAATTTATGGCCGTCTCGACGACCGAATTTCGACCCTCTCCACGTGAAATCGCGGACGTATAAAAGTATGTCGAATAAGGTTTAATGAATGCATTTCTCGAATGGTGAAATGTGCTAACCGAGCATTCCTATTTAAATGGCAGTAAATAAAGTGGTATATATAATCGCGACCACAAATAGTATAAAATATATAATTCTAATTATAACGTAGTATCAAAATATTATATTATATTATTTACAATTGTTATTATTGTATCATGCTGTAATATTATAATAATACTAACAACTCTGTGCGAGACCAAATATTTCATATTTAATTTAATGCTTGTATATTCAATTTACGTGTGTAATGTTTAAACGTTAAATATTAAATTAATATTTAATGAAGGGTACGTGGAACCACGTTTTAATATTCTACATATTGTTTCCAAGTGTACAGTAGTTGTTGATTGAAATTAACCCTTTGCACTCGACGATTTTTTCTTTACAGAAAAATAGCAATTCGAGGACCTTCTGCCATAAAACCGTCGATATTTTTAAAATGGCGAATAGGAAATCGTATACAAATTAAGACGTAAAATCGATCTTAAAATCGGTTTTAACAACTGAGAATCACCTCTCGAGTGCAAAGGGTTAATTTTTTAAGCAAATATATAAAAAAACGACTTAATCGAATTTTTCGTACACCTTGAAGACTAAGTACCAAATATCAATCAACATCGATCAACAAAAAAGGAAATCTACCATGACACAAACAATTGCGCGATAATAATCAAACAAGCTACAAAAATCCAGCCAATCTGTATTTTAATTAAACATACTCACCGCAACTTGACATTATACACCAACAGCTGGGAAGCAGATGACGGCTTGGTCTGTAACAACGGCGAGAGAAGAGCAGTCGCGGATTTGAAACACGAAGGTTTAATCAGTAGAGTCGGTTGTTCCATCTTGCTCAAACACTCTGCCACTAGGATCGGTTATTTCTTCGATTCGTCAATCGAATTAATCTTCCTCGATCGATAACGACAGTCAAACAAGATTCCGGATAAAGTGGAAGTCGTTTAGTTAGAAAAGTGCTTTCGGATATTATTCCATCGTAGTAATCCAAGAGGGCGTACGAAATCCGACGGAACTGTTCCCAGTCAGTGAACACGCGGAAACCTTTTTGAATAAGGATCGCATGGTTGAAACTCGGAGAATACTTGAAGCTCGCCAGTGCAGCGAGAAGTCGGACGGATTGGCTGTTGGAACGACGCCTGGGAGACGGAAGCAGACGTTTGGATGTGGAGTAAACGAAGAAGAGAAACGAAGGAACGGGATGGGGAGGCATAAGTAGAGGAAGAAGAGGTCTGTGCTGCTCCTGGAGATTCACGAACCTTGAAATGAGAAAACGTTTGGGTTTCAACCTTCCGTTTCGGCGTTACGTTTTCCCGAGCCTCTAATTAAAGAAAAAACCAAATAAGTTCGCGGCAAACAACGGGGAATATTTACGTGTGGCTGAGTCATTCTGGCCCCTGTTGCAACTCTCTTCCTCCTCGGTTCTCTTTGTGTTTGGATTCCACCGGTTTCGTAAATTCCCGTCGACTCGTCCAATTTTCCACCGTGTCCTCGCGTTTGGACAAGCGTGCGGGAAAAATTTCGAATCGCGAGAAAGTAATTTCGACGTTTAAAACGGACCGATGACAGAGGAACGGTGGACTTTCAAATTTTACGTCAATAAAAGAATTCGCCGGACCGCGTGATTTAATTATTCGTGGAAATCTTTGATGGAAGACCTGAATTTGAATCTCAGATCAGCTGGCTGCGTTGCTCCAGCTGCCTCTCCTTCCGCGGGAGCTTGACGTGCATTTTTTCAAATGCCGAGATCATAGCACCGTTGAAAAGAACCATTGTCTTATTCGATTCGTTACAAACGGATAATTAATACCTTGGCTATTTATTAGCACGTGAATTTGTTCCGTAATTGTTTCGATGTAACGCGTTTCATAAATTCTTTCCACTTTTCGCACAATATGCCGTTGGATAATACGCAGCGTTCGTAAATACTTACATATATACGCAATCTTTAATTCCGTTCCTTTCTTTACACTTGCATGTGCTTAAGGTAAATAAAGAAATAGACTGCGAATGCTAGGGAATAAATGAAACTTTCCTTTTTTTTCCCGTTAATTAAACGCATTTTTCTCGAACACCGTTCTAACGGATATGTAATACGAGAAGCAACTGTATCTTTTTAATTATAGGCTTTGGTCGAGCTGTAATCTATACCTGTGTAATCGGAAATGATAAATAAGCGAACAAGAAATAACAGTGGATCGTGTAGATCGGGATGGAAAAGCGATAGAAAGGATTTATTAAATATTTATGGGGAAAGTTTTATCCAGCCGCAGACAAAGGAGACAATCAATGCATCGAAACGAAATCGAAGGGGGACCAAGAATTTCCTCGGTCTGTCCGATTCGTTCCATGATCCCTCCAGCACGATTCCTCTTTTTATTCCCACGTATTCCCCGTTCACCGTGGTATAGCGACGGCGTGAACGATGCCAGCTATTGGCCACGAAGAATGCGAGTGGAAAATACTCGGTGGATAGCCAGTGTAACTGCGGAACGGCAGCTCGAAAGCCCGAAAAGAAGAAAGACGAGGAGGTGTTTTCTTTGGGTTTACGTGACACCACGCGTTGCCCGATATAACCGAGCAGATCGAAGCGGAAAGTTGCTCCCATCCTGCGGTATGCTCGGCCGCCCCCCGGGAATGTGGGCCTCCGTCTTCACAACGGACTCTCCTCTCCTCTCCTCTTTCTCTCTCTCTCTCTCTCTCTCTCTCCCCGCGCTTGCTTTATTTCTGTCTTCCCCGGCGTCTTTCATATATACCACGGAGATACTCTTCCTTTTCTCCCATCGACTCCCCGTCCCCTTTCCTTTCTCGCCTTTTTCCCTACTTGTGTTGGGTGACACCCAACCTAACCCCAGCCGAGTGAACCTGAACCAGCCAACCCCGTCATTCCAGTCAGTCATCCACTCGACCCCCTTTACCCGTTCCAACAGCCGAGAACCCACGCAGCTACTACTTACAGCCGGGCTACTTTCTCGTCTTCGGCCTCGTGGCAAGCGCTTTGTTCGAACTTCCCGCCTTTCACGGCTAGGGGACCCTAGGCCGCGAGACCGCGCTGCGGTTCCAGTTGTCCCCGACCCAATGGGACTAACGAGCAGAGTGCTAGGTCTCGGGGTCAGTTCGAATTTTTCGCATCGGTAGATTTCGTTTACATGTTTATGAAAATGTAATTTAATCCAAATTTTTCGCATTGGTAGATTTCGTTTCCTTGTTTATAAAAGTGTAATTTAATCCAAATTTTCCGCATTGGTAGATTTCGTTTCTTTGTTTATGGAAATATAACATTATAGAGCCAAACACTTGATAGTTTTCAAATATTTGCAGTTAACAAGTTAAACCAGGCGGTATTAGAGAAAGTTCATCCTATTATTATTATATCAAACATTTATATGAATAGATAACCAACTCTAACCAACTTAAATAGAAACTCATATAAGAAAGTAACGAATCTTTAATTGAAAATATTTAAAAAACTATCGAGTGTTTACCTCAATAATGGTATATTTTAATTTTGCTTGAGAAAATCTGATTTCGCTGAAAAATATCAGCGTTTCTGCGTTAGAATTCGCGTTTGTTGGTCTGTCAGTACATACAAACGAAATCTACCAATGTGCAAAATTTGAGCTAAATCGGTGATCCAGGCCTTGCACTCTCCTTGTAAGTTCGCGACTGAGTTATAACTCGATACAGAGGTTGCTGAATCAGCGTGCTCCAGTGTATAAGGGGATATTGTGACTGTGGGTTAGAAGTAGAAGGTGGAATATTATCAAGGGGTCGTCTTGGTTTGAATTTATACTGGCACCAGTGACTCGTTTCGGTCGACCGGTCGCGTGGTAGAAAAATATTATCGTTGTCGATGACGAGCTCCCCTGTTATCTTTCCCTTTGTTGCCTTGTGTGTTCTTAAGGTTTCCGATGCTTTCGTTAATGTCGCTTCTGATTATAAATGAAGTAGCAGGGTAGCTATCGAGTTTGTTCGCCATGGTGGCTTGGGGTTTCTAATTCGAATTCCTTCGAGTGGTAGTTTTTTGGGGGTGGTATATGCGTGCGTTTATTTGTTGCGATTCTAATACACGATTTGTGATGGAAAAGAGTAATAAGAAAGGAGTAATAAAATTATTTTTATTTGCATTGAATATCTAGAAGGTTTTGTGTGATAGCGAGAAAATAGATATGAAATGATTTTTGTTTGTAATGACTTGTTTAGAAATAAGAATTTTTATTTAACTTTTTAGTTGTTTGATAGAGTTTGGTGATTGTTGGAAGATTTGCTATTTTAATATTAATTTTTGATTAAAATAGGAATTCTTTCGTTTTAGTGGAATTCAATTGCTAAACAGTGATTTTTTCGCCATCTTTTAAACGAAATTTTTTTCATAACAATTCTGCTTCGACAATAAGTAGTTAGGTAAACGTCTAAATAAATTAATAATCAAGAGTTGTTCCACGATATTTAGATTCCAATAATTAATTTTATGTTATTGAAACATCTAAAATTTGAAATTTTCCACAAAATTTCATCGAAATCTTTCCTTTCAGTTTATGTTTTTTATCTTTTTGTAATCATACAGTCATTGTAATAATTTTATATATTTTTATATCGATGCTGATAATGATATTTGAAAACCATATATTTTGTCGGAATTACCAAACTGTTCTTCCAGTTATCGAATAAATTTGCATATCTACACACTAATTGAGAAACGTATACCCTGTATTAAATTTTACAATCGACTCTCTGATGTCCTGATTCATTGTTGTTGATTCAGTTTGGAAGTTTATGGTACGGTGAACGCGAAACCCAATTTTCCAACGTTCATTCGAGAAGTTGATATTGTATATTTCGAGATGGGTATAGAATGATGCGGAGGAGCAAGAATGTGGTAATTCAATCTAGCCATAATTGAATTGAATTTATAGTCGGACAAAATTAGAGTTTACTGTTACTTTGTAAACATCTCGAACGAGAATTAAATCGATCCACCGATTTTAACGTAAATTAAACGTGAACAATATATTTTATTAATCGTCTTTAGTATTTTCTATTTACTTGTTCTCGTTATTCGCGTTTCAATGTTTCGTTGTTTCCTTCCTTCTTCCATTTTGTAATATATCTATGCCATTTAACTATTTAGATAGAAATGAGTTTATTTTTTAAAATATCCGTTTATAATTATTTTCAAATTATTTAAAATAGGTGAAGCTACTATTAATTCGTATTTAATGTAAATTAAAGACTATATGTATTATACATATTCTATGAAGAAATTAAATTTATTAAAAAGTATGTAAAACATATTAATATATATAATCATTTGTACATATTTGTGTGAATCGTGAAATTTTTATGCATTTAAAAATCGATTTAAGGATCATCAAGGAATTTCCGAGCGAAAACGAGAAATCTGGTGTTACATCGCAAACCTATTTCTGAAACCGGAATAATTTTTACACATTCCTGAATTATATTTAAAAATAAATAATAAATGATAGCGTGCCATTTTTTCGCTTGAACTAGCACACCGATCTAACTCGCCAACCAAGAAAATAACACATATTATAATAATTATATCTTTATCATCAAGATTCTGTCCCATCATTTCCAGAACGCTGGAAATAGCTAGATATACACATAATATCGGAAAACGAGAATAATTCGAAGTTAAAGAACGTTATAGAAAAACGTTAGAAATCTTATTACTGGGAAAAAAATTTTCGATAGTACGAGATTAATTGAGAATACTTCGGCTTTTTTTATATGCAAAATGCTATTTGATGGAATGTTAAAAAATACGAGAACTGTAAATTATTCTGATATAAAGTAAATAAATACTTTTGTTTATTAAGTATATGATCGATAGAAGTCCTGGAAAAAGAGTTTTTCTTGTGAAAAAAATATATGCGATCATTTGAGGATGTATCAGCTTAAATTATTTGAAAATTTAGTGATTAATTGAAAAATTCAATTCTTTAAATTTGAAATGTACACTTTGTTATGTAGAATATACAGTTTAAGGAAATACTTCAAATTGATCACGGCCAGTTATACGAAATAACATCGGATAAAGTATATAAACGGCATTATGGTCTCCAAATACTGAGAGGCATTATAAGTCAACGAACCTTTGAGATATCAGTTAGTTTCTATCCACTGATCAAGCAGGTCAGATGAAATAGTACAACATACCTCTGGTATATCCTTATCATTATCAGAATTCCTAACAAAATTTTATTCCAATAGAATCTCTTCCGTCTGTTTAACCTCGGAGAGCCTACTGACTTAATAATCACGAAATCATCCTGCTTACATTTTCTAGTTATAGTTTCTTTGTTACAAAGAAGCGCCAGTGACTTTGTTTTTTTTACAATTTATATTTTTATTCCATGGAAACAATTTAGTGACGTAAAATCAAAAGGCGACCAAGAGTTAATTCAACTTATTATTGTATATTTACTAAAAAATAACGTCACAAAGTACTACGCGTTATTTTAAATCATATCGTTATCTGCGATTTTCATTCGCTCTTTAAATTGTGACGTAAAATCAAAAGGCGACCATGAGTTAATTCAACTTATTATTGTATATTTAATAAAAAAATAACGTCACAAAGTACTACACGTTATTTTAAACTATATCGTTATCTGCGATTTTCATTCGCTCTTTAAATCGTGACGTAAAATCAAATGGCGACCAAGAGTCGCCTCTCAAGCACAATGGTTTAATTCTTCATATGTCGGTAACTATGCTCGTTGGAAATGTAGTATATGTTACGTTCGCCATAGAAAATAAATATCAAGATCGAATGGACCATCACGTGGTAACGAACACGAGCACTTTCGACCCAGGGACCAATAACCCAGGGTTAATGTCGGATAATTCGACAGATTGTCCGGAATACCGGTGCCTGGACTGGCGCCACCGTCCAGTAATTCCGGGGAGACATTTCGATAGGACCGTTTCGACTTTTGACAAATGGCCCGCAGTTGATATCTCATAGTCGGTTTCCTTATACAAGATGATGTACGATGACTGATGATCCGTCATGGTTACCGCTGCTCCCACGAGATATTATTTTCTTCTAATAGAAACCGCTTTCCAATTTCTTACCCGATTTATATCCTGCGCGCTGCTCTTTAATTCCTCGATGATCGATCGTGTACACCGACCGGGAATGGGTAAATAGCATACGATCGCTAGTGAATCATACTTTTGCGTCGGTGTGCACGAGAGTAAAAGGGAAAATAGTTTTCACTTATTTTCGAAGAAGGTCAACCTTCTTCGTCGCTTGATTGACGACGTAGTTTTCGAGAGATTAGAACGAGGATAGAGAAAGGAATCTTTGTAATGGGATAATGGGAAATTTGGAATTTCCGTTTCGAATATTTTTAATCTTGTGTCCTTTATTTTTGTGAGAGAACAAATTTTTGAAATATGTATAAAAAGAATTTTATATCGATTAGCAAAACGTGTTACTGTCAATGGTATTCTTTTTTTCGAATATTTAGTATTCTATTATTAATTATTAAGAACTAAGGTAAAGGTACCAGTAGTTGACCAGTTAAGAAAAATTTTCCACGGAAACAATGGTGACCGCTTACTCTGTCAATAAATGGCGAGAGTCTATGCCTGGAGACGTTCTTTAAACCTTCTAGATTATGTACCAAGACCTCTTTTTAAAAAACAGTTAAGTCATACAAATTTGATAAATTTGTTTACGAATTCGGCAAAAGCTTCAGTAGTTGACCACTCTTGAAAACGAGAAAACTAGTAATTGACC
>NIJG01000024.1:394589-405586 GCA_002201625.1 Euglossa dilemma | reverse complement strand
GTTTATTGTCGTTTAGTATTAACAATTACCAGTACAAATAATAAATAAATAATAAAAGCAGAAATAAAACAAATCAATTCCATACGAAATTCAATTCAGGAACAGAGTAGACGTTTCGAGTTTTGCTTGATTTCATGGGCTCATTAATATGACAAAGTACAGCCTTCCACTCGTAGTTCAGCACATCAGGCTTCTCTGGCCACTTCCATAATCGTCCGAACATTTCCATGGATGAAATAGTTGCTTTAGTTTTAGATGCACGAAGAATTTTTCCAGGGAAATATTTTCCTTCATATAAAAATATCACATATTCGTTCACAACTTTCTGAACGGGCAGCCAAGCAGGCCATTCAGTTTTGTTCAACAGTTCGTTTCCTTCGTCGACCTCTTCATTCCCTTCGCTTTCTACAACGAAATCTGACATTTCGTAACTGGAGTTCGAACTATCAGAAGAATATTGTACGACTTTTTTTGACAGGAGGCATGTCTTGGCTTATAATGTAATAATTTCTGAAATAAATGAGCAAATGCATTTTAATATTACGCCGGTGTTTCTGGTGTCACACATATGACTATCTTAAAACATTGAGCACTGGTCAATAATTGATCGCGGATGCAGTTAATAGTTGACCATGTGGTCAACGACTAGAACCCTGCATGCTACAACATGTAGACTTATATTTCGTATTTCTAACAGAATGAGATGTAAAATGGATACATTATACATCGTAATTAAATTTACGTGAGTAATGTCAGTAATTGACCATGTCTGTCAACTTCTGAAAATTGTAGAATAACAATATCCAGAATTTGACCACTAAAAAACTATAACTTTTGGAGGTTAAAATAATAAAAACGATGTATTTATTAGTTACAAAACACTGTGAGCATTTAATCCGTAAATAATTTTTTTCGAAAATGTGCACAACGTATGAACTTTTTTTACTTGAATCGTACAATTATTCTTAACAGAAACGTTAAGGAAATAGAAATATAACGGCATATTACTTACCTTATTGCATTCAGACGATCGTTGTTACTAAGCACACTTCACTTCACATACAATTGTTTGTTAATTGAACCGACATATGCCGTGGCATCTGAAGTTTACTTTCATCGAAAGCACAAAACTTATAGAAACCTTATTTTTTTATGTTTTCCAAAAAATGGTCAACTACTGGTACATGGTCAACTACTGGTACTTTTACCTTAGTTATAAAATTATCAAAAGGGGGAGATATATTATTCGACTGTTAATATTTTTGACTAATAATAAAAGTGTTTTTTTTTTTAGTAATAAATAATAGTGAATCTACGCTAATAAAAATATATGCAAAATGTTTCCTGAGACTTTAGTTCTTAAATTAAAATATTTCTCTCAGAAAATATTTCCAATGTTTCAGTAACTTCGAAATATCTGAGAGTTTGGGATTTTTATAGTTTTGAATTCAATTTTTGTGGAAAGGAATATTATGAGGAGTACTATTTCTTTTAAGTATGTTTTTGTTCAACATAAAAAGAAGAGTTTAGTATGACAGGTTTTATTAATAATCAATTTTTACATTTATGACATACAGAAGTATCGGTTATGTAAATTTCGATATTGCATTTCGATGTGGATTGTTCAAACATCGAAATTCGAGAATGCAGCTTATATTTAGTTATTGAAATGTTTGATTTTTTAATGTACTATGAAATCTGTTCGTTCCCAGCAACTCGTCAGTTAATAAAACAAGAGAATTACGCACCGTGTTACATTTTGCTCAAGTGTTATATCCACTGTGATATTTATTAACCTGTTTTGTCTTCGAAATTAATATTCCCATTGATAAAGAATTGTAAATTCCTGTTCATCCTTGAATTATAATTATTTCACGTGTTTTTTTTTAATCTCTTTTTCGAATTTTCGTTTCAGCAGTAATTTAATACATTTGTTTATTCGGTGGATGTTTAAATGAAGCTGAAAGAGGTGTAGTATTACTATATCCAAACGTGGAAAAACACTACAACGCGATACATCGACATATCTGTTTTCGATACCTTTACTTTTCTTCTTTTTACTCAGGTAATACATTGGTTTCGTTGAAACCAAGAAATAATTTCAAATATGTTTATTAATTTGCTGCACATTTCTTAACGTATACATATGTTACATATATCCAAATAAAATTACTGAATATTCACTCTCACTATGTTAATAAACACATAATATACACTATGTATATAATTATTTATAATTAAATACAATTTACTATATACATTATTATATTTACTGAAAAATAATAAATAAAAAAAACATAATACATTTTATTTAATTACAAATAATTAATAGGTTCTGAAATAAATGTATTGCATATGTATTACTGTTTACAATATATATTTCTATATGCATAATTATGTATTAGATCATAATATATCCATTGCGCATCTAATATTCTAATATCTATACAACAATATCCGCGTATTAAATTTTGCCAAATTCACTTTGACATCTGCGATGCATTCGAGAAGAAAAATAAACAAAATAAGAGTCCTATCAAAGTTTGACGTCCCATTACCAGTTCCATAAACTGTCGTTATCCGAGATTTTACACAACCCTTGGATTTTATCAAGCTATCGGTGAACCGACAGCAGATGTTCAGACCATGAAACACGATCACCGAACCTCCTATAATCTTGATCAAACTTCATCAGCTGTTGGATAAGATTCTACTCGCCATTTCCACGTGTCTCACAATCAGTTCGGATTAAAGAATAGCATCGTAGAACCGCGATCCCGCTGACCTATCGTTCTCGTGGACGCCGAGTGGAAATAGCGTCTGAGAGAGTTACGACTGGAGAGCTGATGAAGCTGGGGGTCTAGAAATAGCAGAAACGGTTGCTATAAACGGCATAATGGTCGAAAGGAATAGAGAAGTCTCGGCCCGCGGGTCGATATCACGAGACCATGTCCTGTCACCCAGTAGCCACAGCTTGGCACTTCCTGCCGCGTTACTATAGCCGTAAACTACGAGCAGTGCACGCCATTATCTCGATCCAGTTCATTAACATAGCCAACCCGTCGAATGGACTCGCCGAATCGTTCCTGGCCGACTTGCCCTCTTGTTTAATGCACGATAAGTTGCGCCCGCCAGCTCTTCGATCTAGTCTCCCGCCGATAATCCTGCACTTTATTTAGCCAGCTCTCAGATAGCCGCGACGCATATTCAAAGAAGAAAATAACCATGCCTGACGCCCGGATCGTAACAGTGTCGCCAGAGGAAACACGCGCTCAGAGCCTTCTATAGATCAGCCAACGTCCAGATATTGTCTTCGGAAATCCCCGCTGAGAGCTGAGCAAGGTGTTTAGTATCTCTGCCTGTTTATTGCATTCAAGATGTTCGTTCCTTGTACTCGTTCTTCGGTCGAAAGTCTGCGCTACTCTACGCTATGCAATAACATAACATTACACCGAAGGTTAGACGTGACTCGCTGCACTTCTTTAGTAATATAATAATTAATAAAACAGGAAACTTTCACTTACCAGACCCGACAGACTTGACCCACGTGCGACAAAACCTACCAAGCGACGAACCATAAGATAAAACAATAGCAAAGCACAACTCTTCAGAAGACATCTTCCTGACACCTTCCCGACGCCTTCTAATAAAAAAAACTCTATTTTTTCCACCACCAAATCCTGTATCAACGAATCGCAACAAACTCGAACTGAATTCCAACAAACACTGAACATCACAGATAGAACACATTCGATCCTCACCAGTGACACATCTTCAAACTTGTAAAAAAAACTTTCCCTCCTTGCGTTAAACTGAAATAAACTCATACAACCCTAACGAATTAGTTTGCGTTTGTAAAAAGATCAAAAATAGGGGTTCGCAAGAAACACAAAGATCAAACTACTCTGGCGGATAACTCGTCGAGAGTTGGAAGACACATTCCTACGATTTCGTCTTTTTAGATGACAAACTGGTATTTCGCGGATACTCCGGCTATTTTCACCAATGACACGTCGGTACGTCGAAATTTTACCGACTAGTTTTATGTGTCTGAAAGCCATAGCTAGCTTGACGAAAGCTGGACTGGTACATCAAAGGTGGTACCTGCCGTCTTCTCGTAATTGCACCTCGAAGATGCTTCAGCTGCTTTCATGAACGATGCGTTAATGCGTCAAAGGTCTGCTTCTAGGAGTGACATGTTGACACATCAAAGCCGGGTATAGCTGGCTTTATGAATATTTGAGTGGTGCATCAAAAATGCACTGGTCATTTTCACGGATGACGCGTGTTCGGGCTACGGTCGAAGGTCTACGAACTAATTTTACGAAAACGTGTTGGTATGTCGAAGCTAGACGTAATTTCGTGACATCACAGTTGTATTAACCATTCTCGTCGATGACAGGTCGAGAGGTCAAAGTTGTATTTGCTGGTGAATTTTGCAGGTGACGTATAGCGTGTTGATCTTCTTCGTAGACGTGTTGGTACGTCAAAGAGACACTGATCGTTCTTATGAATGACACGTTGGTACATCAAAGTTACATGTACTGGCCATCTTCACGGATGACGTACTGCTCTGTCAAAGATGTACTGTTCATCTTCACAGATGACCTGTTGATATGTCAAAGGCTACATCACGTACTGGCTGCCCTCATGGACGACGTACTGGTGCTACAAAGTGTACGGGTCGTTTCCACTGATGAGTTCTTATACGTCGAAGAACATCGTTCATTCTTATGACAACGTTAAACCGATGCGTTAATGACACATCGACGATTTTTACGGTGAAGGTACCAGGGCATGGAAAGATATACCGGGTGACTTCGTAAACCTTGAGGCTTTAACTCTTCGAGGCAAGGGGTTTCAGAAAATAAAATAGACTGATGTTGCGTTTTAAATTGAACCAAATTGGTATTTTTTATTAACAAAGGTGTCGCATAATATAAAAACTATACTTCTATAATATAGAAATAAAAAGAAAATAATAACTGAGTTCAATTGATAACTATTCTTGACTATTCAGTCTATAACTCAAGTGAGTCTAAAAATCTCCCACCATGCATTACCGTTCATTAAAAATGTGGGGAATTTTTAATTCCATCGGGGTCCAAAGAGTTAATCGTTTAAAAGCTTCAAACAGTGGCAATAAAAAAAACGTATCGATATTCTTGGGCAAACTATGAGTTATCAGATACGTTTATATGTCATTCGTTTGAGACCGTCGAGAAGACCAAAAGACCAAAATGTCGAAAAACCAAAACTCCAAAAGACTGAAACGTCAAAGATCAAAAGACCAAACTGTCAAAAGATCATAACGCCGTAAAACCAAAAGGCCAAAACGTCAAAAGATCAAAGTGCCAAAAAATCTAAAGGCCAAAATGTCAAAAGACCAAAACGCTGAGGAACCAAAAGACCTAAACGTCAAAAAATCAAAACGTCGAAAAACCAAATCGCCGAAAAGCCGTCAGATAAATATTTTTGTTCAGGGCAATAAATTGTAGAAAAGAGAAATAAAGTAGTATAAAATGATAGCGTCTTTATTTACCTTATAACACAAACTTGGTGACATACTTACGTTTTTATTAGTCCCTTATGACTAATTAGGCTGTAAGGGACAAGTCACTATCTCGGAAACTGCAGTAACAGTATTCGACTAATGAAACTGTAATAACTTTCGACCGCTGTTACGTCGCGTAAAAACAATTGACAAGGAAACAACGGTATGGTGTGACCCGTATAAAGAACCGTATAATGTAGAACATAACTGAACACCGACTTTGCACACGGATCAGAGACTAAGCCTAAGTCTGAGATAGCTCAAAAGTGTATCGACATAAATAATGCATTGCTAAAGTAGATCAGGACTTTGCTCAGAAGGAATGCGGACCTGAGTCATCGCGCTGTAATAACTCCACCTTCTTCGACACAATCGTCAAGACACGCGAATTTTTACTATCTGAAATTGTCACGTCCATAAATAAAATTAATATCTCATAGTGTAACAAAGATCGCGGACAGAGCGTATCGAGACCAAATGGATCAGAGTGACAGCATTGATCTGGAACTGGTCTAGAGGTAGTACTACGACTATTTAGCCCACGATGAAAAGGCTGTCAACGCAACTTACTCTACTCCTCTGTCACGAGTTTATATCTCGATAGCAGGTATCACTAGAACATCACCCTACGAATTCGTGGCTTAATAAAAATTCCACGTCTCTTGCATCGACATTTCACAGCAACGTCTCAATCTATGCACGCTCGATAGATTGATATTCCAAGACGAACACGCGACAAGTCAGCGTCTAGATCTTCCTGTTTGGGGATCGAAGCAATACCGTTGCGAATATCGAACAACTAAATAGCCTAATGAGAGGCTGGAAACTCTCTTGTTTACACGTGCTAACGCTTGATAACGGGGGATGAATTTTTGAGTAAATTGACCGGTCGAAGCGAACGCGACCGGCGCTGAAGCGTCGAACAGGGTTAGGTATCAAAGGACAAGGTAGGTCCATTAGCATTCCCTGATTTTTCGCGTCGGGCAAAGGCGTCTTTGCCACGGTATCGAGCTCGTAAATTTCGTTCTCAGGGTCGCTGAACGCGATTCCCGCGCTGATTGACCCGAACTCGCCTAACGGATGCTGGAAAACTCGTGATCCTCGGATACTTACGTGGCCGATTTTTTTTTTTTTCACGACACGATAAACCCGATATTCTCGGGAACGTGCCTCCGAGCTTTCCGCGCGCACGTCCCTGGCCCGGGCTTTGTTTTCGAAACGCGGAAGCTTTTTGTCCAACGCGGTGAACTCTGATTTTAATTGGCCCCCTGTTCGACAATTGGCCATCCACGGCCATAGCGTCCTGCCGTGACAGAGGGTTCTCGTTGCTTACTGAATGTATAATGCAAAAGTATCGATCTAGTGTACACGCCGGTTCGTCGTTGAACGCCCGGTGCAATTAGCTTTGCTCAGGTAGGCGCAATGTGTGCAAATTCCAATTTCAAGGCACATAATTGAGAACATACTTGTTGGTTCGGCGCACAAGCGGTGTGACGATTGTTAATTTAAGGCCGGTGGAACAACGCTCGATTTGGGGCTCGTCGTGCGTCAAACATCGGTTATTTCTGGCAGCAAGACTGGAGAAATTTTCCCAGTGACTCTCGCTGTCTTTCGAATACCGATTTTTCTGAAATCCCGCGAATCTAGGTTACGTTTCGTTTTATTTTCGCCTTTTATTCGACTTTCGGCATGAAAATTCTTGGTTTTCGTAGCGAATATCATTTTTCGTCATTTTTGTATCGTATATATCTGTAGTATAATTGTGGAATTGATACTGGTGGTGATTTAGTTAATTATATGAATATGCGAGTCACTTTTACCACTCTTTACAATTAATTCTTTTCGATTGTCCTTAACTCTCTCGATTCTACTCTCAACTCTGTCAAATAAGATTCTTAACTGAGACTCTCAACTCAGAATAATCCCAACGCAATGTGCTTCCTTTTATATCTCTTTTAATGACTCTAACAACTCAACTCTCAATTCGTTGTTAACTCTGATCTTTCAACTCAGATTCTCAAGTCAGAATTGCCAGCCCGACGCAATGAACTGCTTTCCAACGTTTCTCGTAGCATGACCAGATGTGTCAATTGACTTCGTAAGACCACCTGTACATGGTGGAAAATGCCCAAGTACTACAGATGTAATGATAATAAAAGAGAATACGTAATCGTGATCCTATTTTAACCCTTTGCGGACGAGAAATGAAGTTAACGGTACATCGAGTATACACAAATTAATTAAAAATGAGGAACTGAGAGAAATTTTCTGAATTAAAAGATATGTACAACATTGCTGGCATTGCTCAAATTATTTTTCGCTATATTCCAAGCAACTTTTTAAAAAATAAAAATATTTCCATCTATATTATAACACTCGTCCTCGAGGGGTTAATAAAATATCGATGCAAGTTTCACCAAAAACAGCGGTATATTTTCAAAAATCGCGAGAATAAAATGTCCGAAACGAGTCATTTTGACTCTCATCGAGGTTCTCTTTCGTGTAACCGAATAAAAACACATAAATTCTAAGTTTCATCTGTGGGAAAAATTCTACACTCGAGCGGTAAATTATTCATAACCAGGAATTTGTCGCGAAAAGAAAATCGCTCTGAAGAATATACTCGGAATAAATTGCTGAAATCGCTTGCTCGAATTACCTGATAACGCCGTAATGCTCGCTATCGAATAAAATTTGCATGCATTTATACACTTAGCGGGTAACAGTATGGCTATGCTAACCCAGTGTCAGCTGTCAGTGTGTATGATGAAAAAAGCGGAGGAATGGCTAGTAAGTAAAACGTTCACGCAACTGGAACCGTGCTAACGTATCGTCTGAGAACGTGCATGTCAATCGATGAACTTTGCGTTCTCGTCTTGCGCGAAATTCACCTTATTCGCAGGCGGGGCACGGTGATATTTAGCATAATAATACGTTGATTGATACGTACGTGAGCCAAACTACTGTCGTTAGGGATGCACGATTCGTTTCAGTGGCCCCGTCTGAATGGACGCTTATCCTCCGTGTAGCGTTCCCGGTGACTCCAAATGGTTTGTAACTGTCCCGCAGCAGCATCTTACCAGGAAACCTACTTAAGCTGCTAGCAGGTCTTCAGATTAACCTGGTCATTGCTAACGCACGAGCCGAGCACTACCTTCCAGCCATTTGCTGTGCATAGCAAACAACACCCATTTGGCTATTGGCAAAAATTCCACGAGTAATCATTATTATTATAATCCTGCCCATCGGCTCGTTTAGCTACTCGAAAATTGGCTGGTATTTGTGTCGGTATGCGTGTTATCGCGTGCTCCTTTCGTAGAACGAGCTTTACCTTCGAGCTTTTCTCCTTTTGGAATATCTTCCCGAGGTAATCTCTTCTTCGCGGGAATATTTATTTCCATTTCGATTTAATCTTTTGATTAATTTACGGAAATTCGCGCGATCAAATTTTCCGTCTCGACGCGTTTGCTTTACGCGTTGCATCCTACACAACGAAAGGAGGATCTCGAAACGATAATAGCGGCAGAAAATTTAGGGCGAGTGGTCTCGCGCGAAGTGTCTAGAGCGAACGAAACGTATTCGAGAAGAATAATTCGCTGAAATTTCGCTTAATTAATATACGCGTTGCCAAAGTCAATCGCTCTTCTACGTCCATCCTCGTTTGAATTTCCCGCGTTGCGCAAATATTTCCCAGGCCTATTGAAGCGACGAAATTTTCCAAAAACGGTTCACCTTCGGAACCAAATTGCTAGTTATCGATATATCTCTTCCTCGCTCGAACCTAATTCTAACAAAGAGGCGAAACGTTTGGGTGGTTGATGAAATAAACAGCAAGAGACGGTTCGTTATAAAATGAGTTTATTTTCTCTGTACCATATATGCTATGTACAACGTGTGTATTACGGTACTGACATATACGAAGTTTAGCCAAAGAGTGACGTCTTGATACTGTGGTATAAAAAAAAGAGGGGGAGGGAAAGAGAAAGAGGAAGAAGACATAGATAAGAATAACGAGGAGTTAATGAAACGCGCGTGCACGTGGAATTACTTGTCAGGCGGATTAACTCGTTTAATCTGCATGCTCGTTTCGACATTGTCCGTCTTTGTGACGCGCGCGCGATGCCTGGCGTCCAACCGAAGTGAACGTTGGAACGTGGATAGGCTACATACCAAACGTACAGACGCGTCAGGCTATGGAACGGAAATTCCAAAGAAACAGGAGAGGAAAAAAAAAGGAAAAAAAAAAGACAAGAGAGAAGAAGAAGGGGAAGAAAATGACAAACGTGACAAGATACGAGTATTCTTGAAGAGCGGTACACGTTAAACGTAAAAAATAAATAAGCCATTATGGTTGGTGCGCGTGTTTTATGTAAAATCGCTCGATCGTCGGGTAAGCTCTGTACGTGACTCGCGTAGTCGCGAATCAGGATGGTTCATTCTGAGGATGGAGGGAGTTTGGGCCAGGTGCGAAGAGATAATCGGCGATAAAAATGCGAGAGAATGTGGCGGAAAGCGAAGAGGGTTGGAGACACATGCACGCTTTAGTCAGGGTACAGAACAGACTCGAGCTTTTCAAGCTTACGACGGAGTAGGCGCGCACCTCAGGCTCGAGGACAAGCACCGACGTCTCTGCACGCTCGTAAACACTGGCGACAAAGCGAGACGAGGCTACAAGGCTGGTCGAGGAGGGCGAGACGAAGGAGGCGTCGTGAGAAGAACGGGCGGCTGAAGAGGAAAGAGGAAGTTTGCGTGGCGCGTGAGGCGGCCAGGCCCCGGCGTCGGGGCTGGCGTCGGGGCTGGCGCCGGAAGTGGTGGTGGTGGTCGCGGCGCCATCATCCACAGAGCGATCGTCCTCGAGCCTAATATTATCGTTTTAGGCGCCTGCACTTGATCGCGCGCAGGCCGCGTTAACTTAATCTTAATTACGTAAACAAAATGACGATACATGCTTGCACGATATTTTTACTTCCATCGTATACGCGTTTAATAGCGGGGCAATTACATCATAAGAGACCTTATCGACGTTTAAACGACGCAGTTTCCATTGACTTGGATCAAACGCGTGCCGCCAACACGCGGCCAGGTTCGAGCAAGTCGATGAAAAGTGCTCGATCGTCATTCTACATAGAACTACATGAAATGCTGTTTCTTCTACAAGATGGCGCGAGAGAATCTCGGACCATCTCGCCCGATTGATAATACACTCTTGTTCTCGAGGAACCGTTTCGCTTTGAATCAGCGAGAGATGTAAGGGCTCGTAGTGTACTCCGCTGGTTGATCACAGGCGAGAGGGAACGAAATTCTTCATGCACTATCTCGTATGCTCTCCTATATGCGCTAGGATGATACCTCTAAGACATCGCGAGCGGCGAGTCACCCACGCTGACGCGCGTGCGCGTTCGCGGCCCGCAATCTTATCGTTCGTAACGGCTTGGCCGTTCGA